>VOPJ01015875.1:0-38769 GCA_014673585.1 Semibalanus balanoides | reverse complement strand
TGTGCTCCTGTCAGGTCAGTGTGCTCCTGTCAGGTCAGTGTGCTCCTGTCAGGTCAATGTGCTCCTGTCAGGTCAGTATGCTCCTGTCAGGACAGTGTGCTCCTGTCAGGTCAGTGTGCTCCTGTCAGATCAGTGTGCTCCTGTCAGGTCAGTGTGCTCCTGTCAGGTCAGTGTGCTCCTGTCAGGTCAGTGTGCTCCTGTCAGGTCAGTGTAGGTTAGTGTTTCTCTGTCATGTGTCACGCTCTTGTTATTGAGCACGCCACATACAGATAATTGCATCGCGATCATACAATACACACCCGGGTGAGCGTATTAGCATCATTAGGTTACACACCCGGGTGAGCGTATTAGCATCATCATGTTACACACCCGGGTGAGTGTATCGCATGCAGCCGGGATCATCATCATCATCAGTCGGGTACCACCAGGTGGCACCAGAACAGGTGAGCACCGTCTGGCCGGTCGGGAAGAGGCGGCGGCTGGCAGTGGCCGCGCACCACCCTCTCAGAACGTTCGCAGAAAACAGACGGTGCCGGGTGCCAAGGCGGCCGCGCGGCGGCCCTCAGAGTCAGCCCGGTGCCCGACAACGCCGCCGAGTAAACGCCACAAAGCCCGGCTCTGGCAGACAAAGCTGCTGTGACGTCAGCCGAGCTGTCTCAGCGCTGCAAGTCATCCGTTTTCAGGGTTGCGTGCTGCAGAGTGACACTGGCTGCCTTGGCCCGCCCGCCCGCCGCTGGTGCTGGTGGTGGTGGTATTCTCGGCCACCGGTCCGCTCACTGTCTGGCTATTCTGGGACTGGGTTTCAATGCGCTAAGGTGGTGCACCGGGTGACATTGTTTGATCGTGTTTTCTTTCGGTCCAGCGTTGATGCGTGTTTATCCGAATCAATTAAATGGGAGATCAGTATTTATCACCATGCTGGCATCTCGGATAAGCACCTTTGGTTAAATCATCGGTGATCGGTTCGTCTGGTGCTAAGAGCTTCGTCTTTTGTCTTCGCCCTTTAAATAAGAAGTGATGGTGGAATGACGTATACCGATCAGCATTGCCAGCGTTATGACAAGCTGGCGTTTCTGGATACGATAGACAAAGCAAACGTCGGATCCTTGAGCCGTCAGTCGGAGGCTGATGCGGCCTGAGTGACAGGCTCTGGCAGCGGGCTACGGGCTCGCGTTCACGACTCACTCGATCATGACAGAACGATAAACAAAAGTTAAACTAGTGTCTTGACTCGGCCAAATCAGCGTGATGAACTGCCCGCTGGTGTGACCCTGTCAGTCGGAAAGGCAAACTTTCGGCCGGTGGTACTTGCAATCTCGTCTTGATCGGTTGATGGTATGCACTTAAGTTTACGCTGGGCCGGTTTGGATATTGTCTGTGTAATAAAAGTTGTGTGATTTTGGTCTTCAGATGATCATTAACCCATCAAATAAACAGGTCTTCTCAAACTTTCAGTCATTTGAAAATTCAGTTCGATCTTTTTCGACTGTGTCAAGTGAATACTGATTAGCGCTTGCGCTGCCGAATAGTGAATACCTACCTAAATTAAAAACATAGAACGATGAAGTTTCAGTTATTCACAAGAAACGAATTTCGATATTTAGGTAGTACATAAAGATGAGATATTTAAGGGTAAGGGTTCGTTTCTGCTTTGAGTTAATATAACTACGGTAACACTTTATTCTGAAGCGCATTCGTTTGTTATTTGAGTTCGGCATAGGTACTATTGGTTCCAAAATAAGCGTCCCGCTGGGTTGGCCGGCACAGCAGTTAAGGGAATAAACCGCCTTTGGAAAAGTATGGGTAGGAAATTGATGTAAGCATGAGTGTAAGATGAGAGGCGTCTCATCTCCTCTCATATATTTCTCAATTTCTCCGCAAAGGCGCAATTAATAACTCACACATTAAAACGCTTGTGCGGATCACCGCTCGCAGGACGCTATAATTTTCGGAACCAATAATAGTAACATACAAGCATAAATGACTGAAACCGTGTGTCTTTCAAGGCTTACATTTATTGTACTACATCAAAGTGTCAAAATCTCGTCAGACCCGTTATTTCATATTAAGCTGGAATAAACACTTCCACGATGGGCCATTTTCAGCTTATTCACACACAAACTTCAAAGTTAACGTTAAGTTTATGCTTCACCTTAACACTAGGCAACATCTAACAACATGAAACATTTCAGCTTCCTTTTATCTTGGTTTGTCCAGCGCCATCTCGTTCCCAAGAATCTGAAAATGGTTCGTATACTCTTATTCTAACACAATTTATGCTTCCTTGGTTATGTCATTTCTGCTGTTGTGATAGCATCTTAGGAAGCCGCCGGATGCGCTCTGGATGTTTGCCAGTCCAGACAAGGAAGCTTCTAGACCTGAAACCTTTGGTATTTTATACAGACACAGTTACAACCTGTTATACACAGTCACAACCTGTCCTTAAAGTTATATACCTAAAAGACAAAAAGATGCTTTCCGTGCCATTTTAAGATCGGCTCGATCACAAATAATCCCTTTCAAGATTATCGGGAGATAGCATGGTTCCACTATCCTGCTAAAGTACACCTTTAACATGGGGTTTTGAACTGAGATAACAGATTTGTAGAGCAGATCGAAAAATGGTTTGTGGTGAAAGAATTACCTTGCTACGTTAAGTACTTTCGACACAGGACTTGTGGACCTGTTTTAGAAGACTGTTTGGTGTCCCGATCGGGGGACCTAACTTCGCCGGAGGTATGATGACATACCCGCTGACGTCAAAATTTCGTCAATACGCAGATTCTGCCGCAACCTAGCCGTAACCATTGACATTAGTAATAAGTGCCGATGGTTATAACCACCGAGTCGGTTCAGTGACTACCGACTGGGACAGTTAATTTATTGTTTGCATTAGTATTCTTATTTTAGGTCATATGCATGACGTCATACATTATCACGAAGGTTATTTTAGGTAATGAGGGTGAAAAGATAAACATGCTCATTTTTCGACAAATATCCATCTATTGTCAAAAAAAAAATTGTCAGCTCAAAATACCCCGTACATGCCAATTTCAAGACAATTTCCAAGGTGGAACCTATTATCTTTAAGTTATAGGCCTGTTGGCCCGTGAATCACTGGCCCCTCATAATCCATTGACATTTATCTAAAGATAACTTGAGCCGCTAACCCGTTGAACCGTTAAGCTATCGGCCCATCGGACCGTCGACCTGTTAGCCGATTGCTGTTTTCCTGCAGATAACTCACAAGTCACAATGCATAAGCGGTTATATGCCGATTTAATTAAATGTCCTGTTACGATATCCACTTGCATAGCTCATGTTATTTTCCCGATTGACTTCTTCGACCTTTCTCAGTAGCCGTTTTCACGATGGATTATTTTGCGCGAAATGTTTTAAAACATTTTGAAATGTTTTAAAATATTTCAGTAGTAGCCACTTTCCCGATGGACTAATTTGCAAGAAATGTTTTAACCCTCGCCGTACGATCCCGTAGGGCGAGGGTTAAAGCATTTTTTCGCAGATTAGTCCATCGTGAAAGCGGCTACTACTAAAACATTTTAAAACATTTTAAAATGTTTCAAAACATTTCGCACAAAAATAAATCATCGTATAAACGGCTAGTATATCATACAATACAGCACAACTTAAGAAAAAATCGTCCCTCTCACGATCTGTTTACTTCTTTTGATAACCAGAATGACTCGTTAACCCTTCTCCTCCCGTATTGAGCAGACCAGCTGTAATCGGCTTCAAGCTATGCGGTACAGCATAATTTCAGGCGTTTTCTTCGTGCCATCTAGAGACAGGAATATAAGTTGTCGATGCCCTAGTCTCAAGCAGTGGTTTCCTGCGTGTAACAATCCGTAAACCGTAATACAAAGCTGAGCATCATTTAGCTTTAATAATTGTTTGTGCTGCTCTTTGCGATAGCGCAGTGACAGTGAAGCAGACACCGAGATATGTAAGTTAGGTACAGTGCAGAGCTAATGCTCTGTCCACTTCCTCGACACCACCATAGCCACTATGCAATTACTATAGCCCTCATTCCCAGTATCAGGGGCGAGGGCATACATAGTTTCATTAGATTTGACTGCGTGCAGCACCGACAAACAACACTGATGGTCAATATTGACATTGAATTAAACGGATGCGCTTAGGCAAAACTCTTAAAACAATACTTTCAAAGCTAGCTTCCGGCAGACAAAAACAAACATCGACCCATATAAATGGGGGTTTATTCGAAAAGTGCCTGAAATGACTGCTTTTAGCCGTTTTCACGAAGGATTTATTCGCCGGACGCATCGACATCGGGTAGTGTCGATGAAGTGGACAGAACATATGGCTTAGACTGTACACTGCACAATGCACATGTCAATAAGTTAAAGTTTCCGATGCATAAATTTTGGAATCAAATGGGAATAAATCCAGCGTTATGACTAACTTGCCGTCTCACAGTGTCTTCTAATTGCAGGATTTTCTACGTCTCACACGACACTCAAGACTTCAGGGTATTCAGCTACATTTCCGGGGAGATTCAGTCCAAGTTGTGCCGCTGCAATGTGTTTAAAACGATCAAAAAGGTGAGTGAAGTAACTCAAACTCGCTTGGTTGCGTAGAGTCTGATTTCTATTTGGGTCAGCAGTGCAGGAACATTATCTTTGTATTCCTCTGAGATGTAAGCTTTCATATCTCACAAAAGCCGGTGGGACAGATTACAAATACGACGTTGGTGTGGGGCCGTGATCCCAGCATTTGAACGGGGAACTCTGATAGACACCGTCGGGCCGTCCAAACCCGATATCACTCTCCAAAGTCACGTTACTGCACCAGTAGTGGACGTTGTGAACACTGTTTGGTTTCACGAAATGACAACACAAAATTAATATTTCATAATTTTCTTATTTTATATTTCAAAAGTAAAATATAATTGATGTTTTCTCAAATGCGCGCTTGCCTAAATGGTTCAACTTCTTCTGTAGCCTCAAGTTGTTACCAAATTATATAACAAATTGTCTTTGAGATTCAGCTCGGGATGTTCATTGTTCAATATGTTTTCTTAACGTCGACGGGGGTGATTTTTTAGCTTCACTGGGGAGGATTTAGAGGCACTGGAGGGGATTTGTCCCCCAGTTAACATGCTAAAGGAGGCCCTGCCGCCGTCCTATGACGTCACCTCCGACCGGTGGGCCGCCAAGAAAAGCGGCACACAGTGGGCCTTGATCGCTCCGGCCCGGAAGGTGACGGTTGGGTCGGAGTAATGCTGGGGCCGTCCCCGGGTCCGCCGCGGGTCCGCCGCCGCCACCGCCGCGGGTCCGCCGCCGCCACCGCCGCCGGGTCCGCCGACGGTCGCGGCAGACAGCTCTGGGCGACGGCGTCGCTGGCAGGCGTGCTGCCAGCCGCCGGGGGGGGGGGGGGGCGCGGAGGACTGGTGCCTCTGCCAGGTGTGACGCTTTATATATTTTTTCGAGGTTGGACCTCGAGTTAGTTTTAGCCTATATGCTGTTGGCGTGAATGGAAAATGTCGAAAGAAGTTGTTAGACCTCCGTTAAGTTAGTAGTTGTAAATCGTTATTCGAACCCTGTCCACGTCCAGTCCATGCATTTACGGAGCTGGCTTTTCAGGGCGCTGCAGCGTCAGCGCGCTATCCCTGAGCCAGCGCGCTGGCTTAGGGATAAAGCTGTCAGATGATCGGGGCGGTGGACCTTGACCTTTTCTCACCGGAGGGGCTTTGGAGTGTCGGGCGGGCGTTGAACCTCTGCCTCGTCGCGTCGGACGGTGTTTTTCGTCTGCTGGCAGCCGTGGCCAGCTCACAGACAGAGTCAAAGCAGAATACAGCCGCGGCCGAGCCGACACAATCGCTGATGACGTCAGTAGTGGAACGGTCAGTCGCGGCTGCTGGGTCTTCATCCCGGCCGCGCCGCCAGCTTATTTTCTCAGTACACCTTGATTGACGGGTTAAACAAATTGTAGCGTCAGCTGCTTGCCACCGAGTTAGTTCGTATCCAAGTCTGTTATGATATTTATCAAGTAATGACGCGCGTGAGTATTTGTTGCATTAATAGTCTGCACTCTTCAGAGGTTCGGCCACCTACAGTGGCGGATCCAGAAAATCTTCAAGGAGGGGGCCATCAATTGCAGTGGTGCCCCTGCCTATACCCATATCTGAAAACTCGACGGATTTGGTCCACTATATTTTAGGGTGCCCCTATTTCAGTGTTTTTTTTTCTTCAAAATGTTAGGGACACCTCAGGTCAGCAGAGTGCCCCCCTCAGGCGGCCAGAGTGCCCCTGAGGCGGCCTAGAGTGCCTCCTGAGGCGGCTAGAGTGCCCCTCAGGCGACAAGAGTGCCTCAGGCGGCTAGAGTGCTCCTCGAGGCGACAAGAGTACCCCCTCAGGCGACAGAGTGCTCCCTCAGCGTCGACAGAGTGCCCTCAGTCGCCAACAAGAGTGCCCCATCAGGCGGCCAGAGTGCCCCTCAAGTTCGAGGCCCAAGGGGGGGGCATGGCCCCATGCCCGCCCCCCCTCTGGATTCGCCACTGGCTACCTACCAAACTTTGGAGGGGATGGGGAATGTCAGCATTCTAAAGGTGATCATTTCCGTACATCACCCAATTCCTAAATCTGAAGAAAAATTGTGGATATACCTCCTCTGATGTGCTTCCCGAAGGATATTTCTATGAGGAGGAGGAGCAGGGTATATGAGCCCATCCCATGCATGTATACTTATAACCAGATAAGGAGCCCAGACACGGTATACATACACCAGCTGAGGTCGAGACCGCGCCGCGTCAAAGCTTGAGGTGATAGCAGATTCGACCGCCCTCTCACAGCACGCAGTCTTGGGCGTTGTGTAGTTAATAAAACATTCATCGAACTGGCAGTTCTCACCGCGCCAGTGAAAATTGCAGCGTGCAGCTGCATGTGTCATGTAAACCTTCCTGCCAACAGCGATTAAGAAAAGCACTAGAAGCCTTCTAACCAATAGCGATCGTATTTTTACTCGCCGAGGCTAAACCCGGAATCTGCAGCCTTGCTGAGGTTGGCTGCGGCCTCGCCTGAGGCGTTCCAAGCGCGTTGGGGCGCCAGCTCCGCCGTTGGCAGGCAGCGAAACACAGTTTTGCCGACGGTGGTGCTCTGCTCTCCAATGCCGTGTCGGCGCCTCCGGCCAGCCAGCAGCTGCTGTCTCACGTGCAGATTAGTCACATCAGACGGCTCGGATATAAAAATATGAGCCGAGATAAGCAGTGACTCAGAATAGACAAGGAGGATTTGGCAGCCGCACACATTGTCCGTACTATTCTGATGGCTGCAGGTGCACATGGTTCCGAGAATGTGGAGCACGACTGCGATATGATTGCAGCGTTTGACATGCTTGTGAATTGACAGACAGTGCAGGATTCGTGCTTATGTAAGCAGACCAGCGCGTTGTATAAAAATATGTACTTGCGTCTGCAAGTACACGACGGTACACGACAAATTGCGGCAGCTTTCGAAATAGACTCTCCCAGTAGAATTACATCAAAACACTAAAAATACATTCGAGTAAATATACGTGACACACTTCCTCGATGTTCTGTCATCGTATAGAGTTATCATGGTGAGCAAATTAAACAGTTGCACATATCTGACAGGTTAAAATAATCTTGCTTACAAGGTGACCTAAAAGTGACCTTTAAGCGTGTGACCGAAGTGACCTATAAGCGTGTGTATCGCATGTTGATATTTGTGAAAACTGTTTGGATGGGATGTAACATTGCTTTACGTCTATTTGTACGGTATACCCAGTGCCCACAGGCCAAATATTTCAACAGCAAAACCCAGACGGTGTTAACTTATCCAAAGACATAATGGCTTCCACGACTAACCGCTTTAAAGCATTAATTATTACGGTGGACCATACAAAACATGCATAGGCGTAGCAACAGGGAGCGAGTGGCCATGGCCCCTCAATTTCCGTCATTTTTTGCTAAAATTGTATATATTGATCGTTGAAAAAATGTTTGATGGCAAAAGGTTCGCCAAGACGAGGATAGCCAAAATCTGCAAAAATATTCCTTCCATAGAGGTGGGGTTCTCTATAGAAAAGATCAAAGTTTCACTGCACCCCCCCCCCCACACACACACACTTTTCGTGACAGTCCTAAATGCCTGATAAAAATAGTCAGCTCAAACAGGTCAGAGTTCAGAAAATAAGAGAGTTTAAACATTATTACAATGATCATTTATAATAGCCATTTTCACGATGGCTTATTTTGCGCGAAATGTTTTAAAACATTTTAAATGTTTGAGTAGTAGCCGCTTTCACGACGGACTAATTTGCGTAAAAATGTTTTGGCCTAGCCCTATGGTCCCATAGGGCAAGGCCAAAACATTTTTTCGCAAATTAGTCCATCGTGAAAGCGGCTACTATTAAAACATTTTAAAACATTTTAAAATGTTTTGAAACATTTTGCGCAAAATAAGCCATCGTGAAAACGACTATTTACTTATCACAGCCATAAAATCAACACAAACAAAATGGTATTGTTGTGCAAAATAATATATGAACAGACATATGCAGAATCAGTGGATCTCTGAGACAAATGTGAAATGGCGTATGATACTTTTTCGAAGTGTTCGGTGTATGGCTGTCGGCGTAAGCCTTCTTCTCTCATTGAACCCTAGGGGGCACCTATTTTCGTGGCTGTATATTACTACAAAATGACTGATGTACATGTAGACGCACGTCCTTGCGAGCAATCAGTATACCCAGTGCGCATCTGAAACTCGACTGGCTAGGTGACGGCTGTCGACAACAATCGAGTTAAGCTGCTAGACTGCTGAAATGTTTTTGATTTATTTGTGCTTATATATCGGGTTTTTGTCTGCGACACCTGTATGGGAACCGTAGTTACGTGTATGAGACCCGACGAGAGATGCGCTAACTATTGATGCGACAGCGACATCCCTTCTCTTCTCAGTATGTAATGTGTGAGATGCCTTTTATGTAGATGTTATGCTCGCTCATTTCCTGTTCTGTAACTTGCAATAAGCTGTAATGTCAAATGGTTGTTGCTTGTTAATGTCAACGGCTCGGGTCGCACGCATTTGATTGAGCGTAAACGCAACTGAACTGCCATCGTCGTTAATTGTTGTTATTGTTAAGGCAATGTTCATTAGGCAATCATGCAGAGAAGCAACAAATCTCGGCATCACTTTCGACCAGTCTCTCAGCTGGGATAGTCACATCTCAAACCTGACTCGCCGCTGCTTCGGCACACTCGCAGGTCTGTCAACTGACGTATTATGTTCCCACCTGCCATCACAATGCTTCTGACGGCCCTGGTCGTGTGTCAGGTGAGATATTGCATCTCTGTTTACGGCAACGGCTCAGATGGCAATCTAAACCGAATCCAGAAGATTCTCAACTTTGCTGGTCGAGTTATCTTCGGTCGCTCAAAATATGACCATGTATCAGACCTGAGACAGAGGTTTGATGGATGAGCTCTAACGAGCTGGTCAAATACCACACGCTTCACCTCTTGCTTAAGGTCCTGCGAGATGGTGAGCCTGAGTGTCTGGCGAGTGTATTTCACACCAACCTTTCCCGACGAGAGCGTCGCACATTGCACAAGGCAGGACTCGCAAAGTTACAAGTCCCTGCATCTCTAACCAGTGCTGGAAGGCGCTGCTTTCATGGACGGGCACCCATCCTGTATAACGCTCTGCCCTCGGAACTGACTCAACTGCCTGTCAATTAGGTTTAATCGCGCTGTTAGTAGGCCTCTCATGACTCAGCGACTCTTGTGAGACTGTGTGAATGCGGGTTAATATTGCATGATTGTATTACCATGTTCACTTTTTCATGATTTGACGCTGGGTATTATAGCCACGTTGTAAGTGTGGATCACCCAAAGACGTTAATGCATACATAAATATAATTGTTACTTCTTGTGAACGCTGAAAACATAATCGATCTGACAAAAATCGCTTGAACCTTTTCCAGGTTTTCAGTGCTGTAATGATAACGAAAACAACCTAATTTGGTTTAGTATTTTTGTATTTAAATGTTTTGATTGGATGGATTTCTGAAATCAGAGGCCATATTTATTTATTTTTAAATCGAGCCATGGCTCGATTTCTTTTTTATCAGATGCCGAGCCATTTTCTACTATTAGGCTTAGCAAGTTGCAATTATCAACAAAACTAGTTGAAAACATGTTAAGTATTATTTAGTTTCTTGGTTTTATTTTTGATACATCGATCAGTATTTCTCAGATCAGTGCCTATGCTTTTTTATAAGAACGGCCTCAGGTCCCTTCATCTGATCGCTCAATTCCAGTCACTGGCAGAAGTTAGAGGCAAAAGAACGTCCCCTAACGACTGAGGACGGTCCGCTCGGCTCAGTGGCTTCATCTGCCCTTAAACGTGGCTGCTGCCACCGGCTACAGGTCATCCCCACCAGGAGAAACTAGCGAGCGCTGAAGTGTCTCGAACTCACCTTGCCAGGGTGAGCTAGATCGTAAACCCAGCGCTCTCCCGACTGAGCTACACAGGCGAACAAACAGTATTCGTGTAATTTCCTATCGTGCTACTATCTACATTGCTATATGACGAGCATCTCAGTGATCTTCTTTCACGAATTTTCTTGTCAAAGGCTCAACGGCAAAAGCAAATGTACATCATTGAGATTCAGACATATTTAGTCTCGAAATGAATATTCTGTCTTCCTGGAAATACACATCCTTCCCGATTATAATTCCGAGCTGCCACCGGTGCAGCAACAAAGAAGGGGGCTGGGCAGCTGAAGGGGCACCGTTGGCCGACCATTGACCGTGACCGGTGACGCGATTCGCTGGCGGTGGTCCAGCCGCGACCGCCCGCCACCGCCGCCGCCGCCACCGCCGCTGCTGCCGCCGCCGCGGTCGTCGCCACCTGTTGGCCGGCCGACTAGTAGGCAGGCAGGCGGCCGCAGCGGGCGCGTCCGTGGTATGTCCGCGCGCCGTGCCGCTCCTCCCGTACAGTGACGTGGTGCCGACCGATCGCGCCGCGGCCGGCCCGCTCCCTATGCTGGAGACGGCCAGCCGGACCGTCATCGGAGACGGCATGACGCTCAACATGGTCTCAGAGCCTGACGCCAAGCCCGCCGGCGGGCGGCAGCGGCCGCGCAAGAAGCTCTCCTTCCGCGACCCCGAGATCGTCGGCCGCGACAAGTACCGCCAGGCGCGCGAGCCGGCTGAACGGGCCGAGGGACGCGCCGACCGGTCCATCATCAAGCCGCGTTCAGAGACGGACAGCTGGCGTGCCGAGACGCCGCCGTCGCCGGCCCGACGCAGCGCCACCGCCGAGGAGCAGCGGTTCCTCGACGTGATCGCGAACGATGCAGTGGTGGGCACGGCCAGTCTGGAGGATGTCTGTCTAGAGGTGAGGCGAGCTGCGTGGCTGGAGCTCCGGCTGGCCGAGGAGGTATAGTGTCTGGAGGGAGCTTGGTGCTACGCTCTTGCCACGAGTTTAGAGTTTGTAGTGGAGGTGGAGGTGTCTGGTGGGCTTTCCTGCTCGCGATGGAGGTTTGGTTTTAAGTGAGCCTGCTTTGAGTAGCAGACACTTCGTCTGCAAATGTAGAAGTTTTTTTTTGGTAAAGGAAAGAAGTAAAATCGAAGAGTTGCTATTTAGTGAAATAATGCAGTAAAGTGATAAGGCGTAATGGTAAGACGTAATGAAGTAATGCAGCATCCTAGATGTAGACGATATCATCGGGATATTGCCTAAGTCAATCACAAGGAAGTTGAAGTTTGGAGTAGTGTCGACTGTTGAGCGAGTTTAGGATGGTGCCGACTGGCGGTTCTCGGATTGATAGCAAAAAACTTCCAATACATTGCTTTGTGTGACAAAAGAACCACGTAGGCTGGATTCAGTCCTTATGCGAAAACGTCGACGATATAAACTAAAACGATATAGTTTCAGTTATGAAATCAGTCCAGTTTCAGTTTCAGCATGCTGGAGGTGAGATGTGTCATCAGGCAATTACCAAAGTCAGCTTCGAGGAAGCTAAAGTGATCAGTTTAGAAGTGTTTCTAGTCTCTAAATGATACTTATGTGCGACTAGAATGCATAAGTGGTATTTAGCCAGATCCATGTCTGAGGAATTTGTTTAAGTTACGAAGCAATAGCCGTTTTCACGAAGGATTTATTTTGACCCGGTAGTACCCGGTAGTACCCGATAGTATCGCTAATATTTCGTGCGTTTTGGGTAATTGAGTCTAGGAACACGGCTTTTCCCAGATATTTATTTGTAGTATCAATTGAAACTTTATGAATTCATGTACCTACAAATATCTGCTCTTACTATGCGAAATTTCGCGTTAGTTTTCTTTGTATAATTAAATTCACGAACAAATGTTACCGGGTACTACCGGGTACTACCGGGTACTACCGGGCTCAGGACCTGTAGTACCCGGTAGTACCCGGTAATATTTGTTCTTGAATTTGATTATACAAATAAAAAAAACGGGAAATTTCGTATTGTAAAAGCAAATAATTATATATAAATTCATAAACTTTAAATTGATACCAAACAATCTGGGAAAAGCCGTGTTCCTACTTCCTAGACTCAATTACCCAAAACGCACGAAATATGCTGGGTACTACCGGGTACTACCGGGTAAAAATAAATCCTTCGTGAAAACGGCTAATAATGAAGGAAGGTTGATATCAGCCTTGTTTCTGACCATTACGTGTTTACAATATGTGTCGCTTTTGATGGCGCCGTGGATACTAGTCTCTAGAGAATTTAGCACCGAAAGAACAAAATATGAAGCCCAGAAACTTTAATTACCTACAGAAATTAGTCAATGTTAAAGGTGTTAATAAGAATATGTTTCTCTAAAGAGAAGCTCGTGAGGAAAGAACAAGACTCGTAGGAGAATGTTTGGCGAGATGTGAAATAATGATCAAGGGGTGTGGCTAGCTCTCGGTATACTTGGAAATCTATATTCATGTACAAGGTTTCCCGTTATCTCTTTCCTCGATGTGTTTAAATGTATAGGTCACTTGATATGATTATAATACAAAACAATTCATCTTGTCGAAATCAGCTATAACTTGTCCTTTAGTGCTCTGCTTAGCCAACACTTCAGAACAAAACGATCCCATACCGCAGCACATACCGATCCGTCTGATGCGCCAAACTGCCCTGCCCCAGATCGTGGCGATACAGTTCAATCGTGGCGTGGCATGACACCCAATGTATGCGCGTCGCCGTCGCGTTGGCAGTGGGTGCGCTCGTCCCAGCGGTGCCCGGCGCGCCTCAACATATCGCTTCTCTCTTCACCGTTGTGCCCGATGGGCTGGGGCTGCCGGCATTTCGCCCGCATTTGCCGCATTTTGCATGCGTGCTTGCCGCAGTCGCCGCGTGCCATGTAGGCCGCCGCCTGCGTGCGTCGTGTTTGTCACAAGCTCGGCGCTGCGCGGCTCAGAGGGTGGCCGTCAGCGCCGTCACGGCCAGCCAAGTGACGCGCCGCGACCACCGCGACAGCGCCAAGTTGGTCCCACCCTGGCCCAGATAGCGCGAGGGACATGTGTCCGCCGGCCGGTCACGGTACAACGGGGCTCAGACAGGGACGGCGACCTTGGTCTGATTGGCTGTCACTCCTTGGCAGGCAGTCTGAAGATGGAATCAGTGGGTGGTCTCGGGACCGAGATTCATGGTCTTATTTTAGTATCATTAAATGTCAAGGATCCTCCTCTGATTTACATAGTTAGATTGCATCAAGGTGATGTCAATGGTAAATATTGGTGTTCACCTTCACATCTATTGTAAGAAGTTGAATCCGTTTAAAATGAGTGGACATTGAGAAGGAAAAGCGATAACTAAGTTTGATTGGACGACGGTAGAGACAATACTGGAGTTATTGGACTGTCAGTAGGTACAGGGTGTTGCATAAAAATTGCAGCCTTATGTTCTCTGACTCATATCTGCCACAGTTTTACCCGAAGAGAAACATCAAATATACCATTCGAAAGAGCGAAAAAAATTACGTGAAGACCACTTTAAACATGTATCGACAGACATTCCTATGTGACTACACGGTGTCGAAAGAAAAAGTTTGTCACCAACTTTGGTGAAACGATTTCGAGATTTAAAAGCATTTGCATTTTCAATACAAACGACCGTGAATCAGATCCTCGAATCAGATGATCCACTGTACAGTTTATGGCACGCGCAAGTATTGTTGCCCCTTACATCTGGATTGTTGCCCCTTACACCATGTCGCACGGCTCGAAGCGTTAGAGTTTCTGAATCGTGTCCCGGCTACATAGAGCCGGAAGCCTGGCCGACTCAAAGTCCGGACTTAAATACTCTGGATTTGTTTGCGTCTGGGGAGAGTTGGAGATAATTGTTTATAAAGGAGAAAGGATCCGCGACGTCGAAGAGCTGAAGGGCCGGCTCAGGACCTGCTGGACACAGCTTTCCCAGAGGAGGTTATAACAAATTCGGTCCGTCAGTGCCGTCCCGAAGCGTCTCCAGACGTGCGTCCATAGTGGTGGAGCTCATTTTGCGCACAGGCTGTGGACTTGTTTCGTGACACAATTTCTTCACGTTGAATTCCGATGTGTTCATGTTTTTAATTAATCTTTATGAATGAAGTGTCTGAGACTTCCAGTTTTGTGTTGGCGCTTGCAGAATACTTAGTGTAATAAACGTCCCCGTGCGACAAATTTTCGTTTCACCTTGGTTGGCGACAACATATTTATTTCGACGTCGTGTAGCCACAAATGAATTGCTATCGAGATTCGTTTGTGATGGTCTGAGAGCAAATGGTCCGCTCCTTCGAATGATGTGCTTTGTTTTTATTTGCAGCCAAAAATGTGGCAGATATGAATCGAGGAATTTAGGGGTGCCATTTTTTATGAAACACCCTGTACAGTGGAAGTCTCGAAAAGCACGGCAAGTCTTGTCTGATACCACAGACATAACAGTGCAAAATTCCGAGACAGTAAACCAACTCAGGACGGCCAGTTCAGGACTATACTAATTAACATCCGGGACCTTGCTGCCACTGTCGATTGGTGTGGTGAACAACAACGGTGTTATTGTGCAGGGCAACATCGTCCAGTAATCTCCTTAGGTGGAAAACATTCTTCCCATGTGTAAAACATTTACATCTCGGTCCAGCCTACAAAGCAGGTTCTGGCGCTATGCAAAATACAGGCGGAGTTGGTACCTATACCTACTGTGGCTGTGCCGCAACGCATTAGTGTTTTGCAGAACCTACAGTAGGAGGGCTGCACAAAAGTAGAAATCACAACTTAAGGTGCGCAACATTTATCACTACTTTCCACTCTGACGCTATGCACTGTGTATATGGCAGGTGATAAATGAATCACTATGAACTATACACACAAGACAGTGTGTTGTTCCCTGTACATACAATGAATCACATGTGTTAAAACATGTACACGCCACTGGCCCAGATCGTTGACTGATGCTACTCGTTGAACTCCGCAGAGTCAGGCGTTGGAAGTGGTGCGGACCGTCGGCCAGGCTTTCGAGGTGTGCCACAGCCTGGAGACCAATCTGGCCGACCAGCCGGCGGCATCACCAGCGACCCCGGCCGCGTCCCCGGCACCGTCACCGGCGGCAGCACCCTCACCGGTGCCGGTGCCGGTGCTCTCCCCGGCGCCTGCCGCCACACCGCTCAACCACCCCTCGGACTCGGACAGCGAGCCGAGCAGCGCCGACGCAGCCAGAAAGCCGCCAGGTGGGTCCCGTCAACACCGACCATACTGGTGTTGTAGATGGGAAAGTGTGCTTCACTTTCGGTGACTTGGTTATGCAAGAAAGTCATCGGAGGCTCCGAACGGAATCATTCATTGCTTATTGCAATGGACATAGGTAAAACATGTTACTTACTAATGTCATAAACCCATTAACTTTCACTTTATTTCTGCCTTAGGTGCAGTTACGATGTTTTTCAAACTGACGTTCAACTGAAATGTCTGAAACACATTTTGTCAACAACAACAAAATCGTCGGGAAAGTGTACGGGCTTGCAACTTGTTGGGTGCAGAGGTACAACTATTTGCTGGCGAAATGTTTATGAGGCATTTAGGAATAGCAGGAGAAAGGCCTGGGAACACACATTTCCCAAATAACACTAATGGATTAACACAAATGATAAACTATTAATTCCAGTAAAACAGCTTTTTGGACGATGACGGAGCGGGCGCGCTCTATATTAAACTTGAAATAATCTTCTTTCTCGAATCCACCCGTTTAAATATAACAAGCTGGTGATTGAATATATTTATCTGATAACATGCAGCCGTCCCAGCTTAACAACAATCTATATACAAACTATGAATTGAACTTTGTACACTTAGTTGAATTATAACCTTTCATGTGCATATTTATGCTCAAAGTAAAGGTGACTTTATGTAGCTATCCAATGGTGAAAGTCCAACCTCAATCGGGGCAGTGGTTGCAAAGGTATTACCTACCGAAGAGCGTTGTATGGCCGAGTCGGGCCGTGTCGGGCCGAGTCGAATGTAAATTTGTCTGGTAAGTTGACGAGAAACCTCACGGGCGCTTCACACCCACTTGGTAATTATTGTTCACACGAGCATTTGTGTTTGCATTTCTCAAGACGCAGTTCGTTTTTGGTGCGGCCCAAGATAATCCGAACGGACGCGATGAGCCTGTCGAGTGTCGGTGGGCAATTTAAATGGTGCCTGGGAGCCTATACTGTACCGCAACGCATATGTGTGCTGCGGAACAGCGAGCTTTCGACGAGATTATTTGGCCTTGTTGGAATGCATGCATATTGCATTCCTCATGCATGAGTGCCGCGGGTTTAATGTATAACGGCTGTAAATGGGCAATGGCCAATGGTCTATGGTATAACGAGAAGTTTCATATTAGACGCTTTCACGATGGCATATGAGAAAGAAGAACATGACATGGTCGTTTTATCGGTTTATTTTATTCAATATATCCACTGATTTATAATATCAGTGGTACTGCCATACTGGTGTATGAATCCCTATGTATTTTTTATTAAAAAAATCGTCTCACCCCAACGGGCGTTTCGCCCACTGAAGCAGTGATTTTTAGGCAGTGCTCTGGTAATAAGTCCACATAAAATATTTATTAAAAGCAGAGAAACATTACTCAAACCCAAATAATGTTGTTTTGTAACTATTTGAATGCAATGTAACTAATGATGTAAACAATTAATTAAAACTAAGTGAATTGGATTATGTTGTTTCCCCTTCTGTTAAATAAATATTGATGCTTCAATTCTTATTCAGTATTTTGTGAACCACGTTTGTATTCAGGGCATGCATTGCATTTGCATTAAGTCCTTTCTTCTTAGTTAATCTCTTGTCCATGAGCCTTATTTTGTATGATCTGCTATCTTTATAGCGCTAAAAACGAATCCTCTAGCTTTGTTTCTGACTAGGCTCTGCCCAGTGGCGTATTTATTAAATCCACCAAGGGGGGGGGGGGGCAAGCCCTCAAGGGGTGCCAAACCCACAGATGAGGGCGCCGTCAGTGAAAAATGTTGCTGAGCGAGGGGCTCCGATAAATTTCCGAGGACGCCTTGCCAGCTACCACATACCTCCAATGGCCCCCTCCGATGCACCTCTGAAGGCGCCATCCTGCATACCTCCGAAGGTAACCTCCGAGATGCAACTTTAAAAACTCGCCCTCCCCCATGCCTTCAAAGGCATGGGGTAGGGCCGAGTCTGATGTATCAAAGTCCGATGTCCGATGTTTCAAAGGCCGAGTCCGATGTACCTCTGGGGCGCCCTCCCAAATATCTCCGAGGGCGCCCTACGATACATCTCCGAGGGCACCCTCTCTAATAGCTCGAGAGACACCCCATGTGAGACCAGAGACGGCCCCGCCTCACACTCAGCGAATGACGCCTTTGGAGGTATGTAGGGAGGGCGCCCTCGGTCCTCGAAGATATGCATTTGAGGATGCTTTTGGACTATGTGAGAGGGCGCCTTCAGAGGTGAATCGTATCGGTGGGCCTTGGAGGTATGTGGGAGGGCGTCTTCAGAGATGCATCGGAGGGCGCCTTTATAAGCCTTCTCGTATATGTATCGGAGAACACCTCCGAAAGTGTATTCGAGGACGCCTTTGAAGGTACTGTGGGAGGGCGCCATCGAGAGGCGTATCGGAGGGCGCCCTTGGAGCCTGCAGAGTGTATAATTTTGGGAGAGCGTTTTTCAAAGGCTGCATGGTGGTCGCTTTGAGAGCGTATGTAGGAGGGGTGCCGGTCCTTACAGCCTATCAAAACCGACATTCTGCAATTCGGATTTTCGCCTGTGATCTCGACCCACCCCAATTAAGTTCCTGCAGTTTGGTCACTCGCACTCATCTCTCAATGCCAAGCTCCGGCTACATGATTTCACCTTTTGACGGGCTGGTGCACGAACTCACTGAGCTTATGGAAAATCGTTGTTCTGCCCCCCACTCAGTCTTCCGGTAGGTGGAGCCAGGTTTGGCCTTGGAAGACGCCCATATCAGCTAAATGAGCCACGACCCCATCGACGAGCTCCATGAGTCAGCTGACTACTACGATGACTAAATTGTCGTCGGTGAAAGTCCTCAAGGCTTACCAGAAGCTCAGGCAGACGCAGGCACCATGTTTCTCGTCCTCCTTCCATTGGACCCTCCGGCTACACAACGCCAGGGGCAACTATGCTGCGGCGCAGATACCAGACGGGCGAGTCGCCACTCGGAGCGCCGCCTCGGCGCCCTCGATCTCCACGTCTTGTAATGTATGACGTCCTGTTGGGAAGCGCCAGCGTTCCAAGTTGCCGTGCGTTCGGCGCTACAGGGCGAGGCCAGCCAGGCTGCGCGTGTATAAGGGCGCCATTGTAGCGCACCATACACGACGCAGCAGTGCGCACAGATTCCGTCTCTTAGAGTACCGGACCCAGTGACCAGCTCGGCCTGGATGGAGGAAGCTGCGGCGCCACTGCTATGTCTAGAATGGTACGCTTTCCTTGGCGCTCATCTACCATAATCCGGGCTCAGGCTGGCCTTCACCCGTGGCCGCCGACGCGTCCGGCCTCTGGGACCCTGGGCGCGTGTCCACTGCCACTTAAAGAGCTGAACCGATAACCACCAACCAAAAGCCGATATCGACCAAGCTCACTTCTGTGCGAAGCTCGCTACAGTCCCTCATCATGAAAATAAGCCCATAGTCCCGTCAGAGTGCGCCGGACGTGTGGATCTGGCCTTTCTGCAAAGTGGCAGGCGCGCCACGGTCCTTTAATTGTGGGCTTCTGCGCGTTCTTCAGCTGTGGTTGGTTATCAGTTACGGCGCAACAATGCGCGGTATGAGATGCTCGGCGCACTGGCTAGGCTGGTGAACATATAGCTTGAACTCTCATGGCGTGAGCGCGGACGGGAGCTGGCGAGCCGGAATGGCCGGTTTTTACGCTCGTGCATAAGCCGCGACCCCTCACGCTATTGTTTTGCTGGAAGACTTCCGGCAAAGCCTCAGGGACTCACCGAACCGAGCAATTCAGTTGTCACTCGGTGAGTAGGCTCCCAGCGATAGGGCTCTCAATCGGAACCAATGCGTAGCACAGGAATGGATGTCGCGGTCGCTCAAGCAGTGGAAATCGAACAGGGCCGAGGAGCGTAAGGTGCGAGTCGCTATAGAGCCCACGTGCGGTGTGGGCGCGTTCTCTTCAAGTGGTGGCTCGTCTGTCCTGCCAATGCCGTAGTGGCGCTCTTCGTGGTAATAAGCCTATTCGTGCGGCACACTCCTCCAGCCTTGGCTCTTGGGTTGGCGCCTGGTTGTGTGCGCGTAGAACCGAAGTCGCGTCAGCAAGCAGTGAGCTCCTGGCAGGGACGTCTCTTCCCCATATAAGAGTCGTTTCCGCGCGGGCGCTGTGATGCGTGTTCCGATCACCTACGATATCCCACTCAGGCGTGGCCACAATATCAAAGACTCAGTATACTTGGGCGTGAGTGCGCTGTCGAACGCGAGTGCGTTATGCGCGAGCCATCAATTGCAGATGAAATGTACCGATCATGGACTGCTCCACGAGACAAACTTGTCATCAACTTTTCGATTGCGGCTCCTCGCCCAAAAATGGGATGTGCATCGACTAACGACCTGGGACCACTAGTCACTGTGTAGCAGGAGCTCTTCGAGTGAAACAGCCTGGCCAAGCCGAGCGCCGACAGATACGTCTGCACTCACTCGAACTCTGAGGCACACGCAGAAGAGCCTCCTCCTCCGCTATTTAGATCAGTCTTATATCTTTATATCGTATCACCAGACCAGTACCAAGATGGTTCAAGCAGTGGCACGTGGACTTCCGCGGAGCTGGTGAAGAGGATTAGCACCCTCTGTGTCACATTCGTATGCTTATGTGTGTCCTACTGCCAACGTTGTGACGACGCTCCAACGTCGTGTAGCCTTTCATCTCCTCCTTAGAATCTGATACCAATAACGGGACAAGCCATCGAGATAACTCCCGCCGGAGAGCTTCAATATCCGTAGAGGTAATAGAGGCCTCTTGCGTCACGTACCCTGTCATGGAAGTTGTAAAATTAGTCATTTTCTGAACAATGGCCTGCCATGTATCCCACTGAGGAGTCGCTATACATAACTGATACTAAAAGGGCCAGTGTCATGAGATAGGGACCCAACTCAACACCTTCTCTGCACTAAGCGCGTGTTCAGTCTCGCCCTCTTCTCACCCGCCTGCGGTTTTCATACTGGTCCAAGTGACAGAGAGGCGGACATCTGCTCAGAAGTCGTTACAATTGCGGGAGCATCCTCTTCGTGTCTGATTTTCGTGAAACAGCGCTAGACGCTGATGACGCTCTATATTCACGGTTCGCGCTCTTATCACTCCAGGTAGCTACATTCGCAACAACCACTCTCTTGGAGCCGAGTCCGATCGCCCTGGAATATCACAATGCCCTTCCTCACAACCTGAACCCGCAATTGCCAAACGAATGTACTAGAAGTCAGCAAGACAGCGCCGAACGAACAAAGAAAAACCTATAAAGCAGCTTCATATTTGCATCGGATGGCACGTTGCGATGCATATGGGAGGGCGCCTTTGGAGGTATGTTTGAGGGCGCCTTCATAAGTTTTTCAAAGGGCGCCTTTGAAAGCATGTGGGAAAGCGTAAGAGGTGTAATGAAGGTCGCCTTTGGAGCTATGTGGGAGGGCGCCTCTGGAAGTATTTGGGAGGGTGCTTTGAAGGTATGTGGGAGGGCGCCTTCAGGTGTACCGAAACGCGCCTCACATTCAGTGAAAGGCGCTTCATAATCAGCCAGAGCGCGCCTTACATTCAGCGATGAGCGCCTTTGGCGCCCTTGACTGAATTTGAGGTGCATGAGGGCGCCTTCAGTCCATGAGGGCGCCTTCGGCTCCCAAGGGGGGAGGGGGTATGGTGCGGTGACCCCCCCTAAATACGCCCCTGGCTCTGCCGTCTCCAATATTTGCCTAGGTGACGAAACTCTTCAAACGAAGTGTACCTACCTAAGTTCCTAATGCATTGACTGTTAATAATACATCTGCATTGTAAAATGACGACCTCGAGTAAGAATTTACCTATTGCTTGAGAAATAAACATGACATTTAAGGCATGAAAATGTGAAAATACTATCACGAAATGAGCAACTTGCCAACTGGCCCGCATCTCGGTTCATGTAATTAGGCCCTCATGTTCATGTAATTCATGTAACTGCATGCAGAACTTCGGTGCGTACCTATGTCACTTGGCAGGAGCAGGACTGCCAGTCTCTTTGTTGCTAGCTTGCCAGCCATTAGGACGTGCACACAAGGTGCTTAGGATGTAAACACATTCAGCTTTGCAAATCAAAATAGCGAACAAGAAGGGCTCTGTTCGGCCGAGTCTGTACAGCCCAGTATGCTGAGCCAAAAGCAACAAGCACTCCTCATGCTTGCAGCTTGCTCGTTGTCTTCCAGGATTGTCTTCTCTTGGAATGTCTTCTTTGAAATTAACAAGGTGATAAATTAATGTCTGTTCAGCTGAAAATAAGACATTATGAATTGTCTTTATGTTTTTGTAACGAAGATGGTTTCGTAGATTACAGCAAGTGGCGGACGAGGTGCTGGTTTATTATTTGCGAGCCATGATTTCATATTGTACACATTTAGACGGGTGTGCATCTTTGTCTAGTTCTAGTCTCTAGAAAGGTCTTGGCTTCAATACTTCTGGCTAATGGCTATAGTTGATGTATTTTACAAGTTTCAAAAATATTTGTATAGTACTGCAATAGATTCTAATCGAATTTAATCCATCGTAATTTAATTAGAGCCGATCTAAATATGGGTCATCACCTCACCCATATATTACCATAATGGTGAAACTTTGTTTGAAATCAGCTAAAGAAGTGAAATCTGTGTATTTTTTCGAATTTGATTTTACTTTCTGGGATAATTTCCCTCCCTTATATACTTAACCAGACATGTGCTCGGATCCCGAAAACGGATCCCGGGATCTAATATTTTGAATCTGGATCCCGGATTCACTGGAATCATAGATCCACCTTCAAAATTTGTCGATGGATCCACTGGAATCATAGATCCGTTTTCAACATTGGTCGACAAATACGCCGGGATCCGAGATTGCAGGTATCATTTTGCACTGGGATCCACTGGGATCCCAGTCCCACCATTATACAGATATACATTTTCGGAACCCATATTTTGAGTAATTGTCTGTACTTTTCAGTTCGTAGCAAATGCAACTATAGTTGCGCATGCGAGTATGCATTTAATTAGATTTTGTCAAAAATACTATAACTATGGCATAATTTATGAGACGAATTCTGTGGGATCCGAGATTCGTTAGGATCAGATGCATTTGCATTGTTTATTACGGGATCCAAGATCCAATGACAAATTTAATCGATGGATCCACTGGGATCCAAGATTCACTGTTGTAATTTGCGTGTGATACAGTGGGATCATAGATCCAACATTGTGTTTTGCCGAGAGATCGTCTGGGATCATAGATCCTGCTTTCAGATGCATGCACATGTCTGTACTTAACCCTATTCCCTGCGGGGGGCAGATTCTGCCCCCCGGTAGTTTTTCGCCCGCCGCTTTCTGAACCGTTACGTACTATCGTCTTAAACTTTCGACTTTTCCTAAATGGAATGACGCGTGTTCTGTGAAAATTTTGAAAAAATCGGCTCAGCAGAGGGCGGCTCCAGGGTCATGTTTTTTGAGGAGTCGTTTTCGAATGCGGGGTGTGCGGTTGCATACTTCCTTCGTAGTTTGCGGGTAGAATAAAGCTTCAGAAACTAAGTCGATGCTTTTTACAATCATACATAATTGGATTATACATATTTTGGGGCAGAGGCGCACTCAGGTACATACATGGGAGGCGATATTCTCGTCCAATTTAGGCCCTAATTCAAATAAAGCAAGATGATAAAAGGCGTTCCGCACATGGTGCCCCCACGTTGCTTTACCTTGAATCCGCCTATGCACAATTGTTACATTTACAAATAACAGCAAAAAAGCCCACATGTGACGTTCCCACGTCCCAAACACTAAGGAAAAGCACATATTTTTTCATAAAAAATTATCCCCATTTTCTATCCCTGAGTGTGCCTATGATTTTTCGTTTTTGTACTTGTCCCTTTCACACGTTGAAGAACATGCCATTGGAAGCTCAAAAACGTTTTATGGCATGGCAGCAAATCGGTTGAATCACATGGCCACAATGACCTTTCAAAAAACACCCTAAAATATTCGTATTTTTTGCCCCCTGGCCCCATTTTGTAGATCAAAAAAGTAATTTCTGGATCCAAAAAGAAAATTTCGTCACGACAAACTCGAATGGTGTTTGTCCCATCGAAATAGGCCGAGCGGTTCTCGAGATCTCTGGGGGGGCGGAATCTGCCCCCGCAGGTTAACGTAATTCTGGCCGCCCGCAGGGCATAGGGTTAACCCTTTTCCTTGTGGGAGCCTATAATTACATTAACATGCGGGGGAAGGTTTTGCCCCCTCGCCTTCCCCAGAAATCTCGAGAACCGCTCGGTGGATTTTGATGGGACGAACACCATTCGATTCGTCATCACATAATCTTTTTTGGGGGGCCTCATATTTTTTTTCGTAAAAAATGGGGGGACAGTGGGCAACAAATATGAAACTTTTTTGTGTTTTTTAAAGGTCATTGCGGTCATGTGATACGAACGATTTTCATGCCTCAAAGTTGTTTAGCTTCAAATGTACTGGTCTTCAACATACCTAAAGACAAGTACGAAAATACAAACCCATTGTCGTATACAGAGGATGTAAAATGGTGGATTTCTGATAATAAATATGTGATGTTTGTGATTGTTTGGGGCGGTATGAAGTCACATGTGGATATAATTTGCTGTAATTGGTTGAATATAATATATTGCGCTTAGGCGGATCCAAGTAAATAAGGAAGGGGGCACCATGCGCATAACGCGTCTATCAACTTGCTAAATTGATGGTTGAGCTCATTTGAGGGAGGGTACCACCTCCCATTTTTTGTATCTGTGCAGTGTGCAGAGTGCACCTCTATCACACAAAAATGTGTGTAATCCCAGTATGCATGATGCATATTGCAGTGAAAACATTTCTGGCACATTTGTTGCACCGCAAACTACGAAGGAAGTATGCGAAACATAGCCGCAATCGCAACACCCTCCCCAAAACAGGACCCTGGCACCGCTTCTGCTTAGCTAATTTTGATCAAACTTGGTACAACACGCATAAATCAATTATGGGAAAAGGTCAGAAAACTGTAAGACGCCAGCTCTAGTAGCTTAGGAGCAGCAAGCGAAAAACCACCGGGGGCAGAATCTGCCCCCGCAAGGAATAGGGCAACTAGCATTCCATTCATTTTTACCTCGCACGTACCTACTTTTAAATAAATTTAGTCCGAAAGTTTTGTATGGATGGATTCTGAGCTCAGGGCCCGTGCTAAGCAGAGCTTGTTGCGCAGGTTTTGACCTCACCATCCGATCGCGCAATTCCTGTTGGCCAGCAGAAATCAATCGCTATAGAATTGAAAATTGATTGATTTTCTTTTACTCAATATATGGAGTAATCAAGTTTCCAATGCCATGTAAAGCCTTTTAGACGAAAAGCAAACCCCGAAACATTCAGCATTGATTACAACACCTAAAAGCAGCGGGAACGGACAGTTTGACCTAGTGACCCAGTGACTTTCCCGACTTACACAGGCTAGCTCTATTATATATGTTACGGTCTGATTTAGTGGCGTGTCTCTCGAGTAAACCGAGTGCTTTGTTTATAATCTGGTTATTGGCTGTCTCTCGTGCGCCGTGTACGCCGTAGTTCTCTTCTCTATTTATCTCGACCAATGATAATTCGTGTTTCAGGCCGGAACTTCTCCAACTGTGCTGCGACGCCGTCTTGGGCCGGCGTCGGTACCGTGAGGCGCGGACGCGCGCGTGTTAACTTAACGAGTTGGATTTATGGGTAGCATCGTACCTTAAGTACACGCTTAAAGGAAGATTGACTGTTATATAATATTCATATACATCAACGACGCTGTAGTTTCGTCGGGTTGCTTTGTAACCGAAATCAGACGACATACCTGCAGAAGCATTTAAGGAACGCCGAATGAAGAAACATGTGTACGAGTTTATGATGTCCATTGTATCTGCACGACTGGGGCCGGCTGCGGCGGCGGTGGGCTCACTGCGTTAGGTGCGTTCGGCCGTCGGCGACTGAAGGTGGTCACTGGTCTCGAGCCAGACCGGCCGGGAGCCCACCGAGCCCGCCGCCAGTGTAAACTCATCGTGTCAGATTCAGCCTGCACGTGTGACCGTGGCTTTAGCGGGCCGATCGCCGCCAACACAAGCCAGTGGGTTAGGTCCCAGACAGGGCAGGTAGCGAGTGAGTCAGATCAGTTAGCAAGTGCTTATTCTGCCATAGGCGTAGGAGCCGGGGGGCAGGAGAGCAACTGACTCCCAACATTTTCTGATTTTAGCATTACGGCTATGGACGTTGCATGGAAAGAATCGACTTCAAAATGCATTTTGCCCCCCCCCCCCAACTTCAAATGAGTTCCTACGCCCCTGTATTCTGTTGTCAAAATACTGGCGTTTTTTCGCTGACGCTGGTTTTACATAAGGTAATATGGTCGATCACACCGATAATAAATGGCAAACATGCTCGGCTGCGACATATACCTACGATGATCTAGCCTGACCTGTTTCTTATTTAGCAGAGATGGGGACGGGGAGTCTGTGGTGAAGAATAAACACCGATAAATGTACTGAAAACCCGTTTTTAATATTGTAATTGCATTTACAACCTGTTTTGAATATGTTACCAGTTTAATGTGTTATTTTTGCATGGCTGTTGAAACAGTGAAGAATAGTATGAGCGAAGAGCTACGGTCCTAGCTTCTTCCTCAGCCACGGCTCTGATCTTACCGAACCACTGACATTCTCCCAACCAAGTACTGTGAAGTTTTAAATGTACCGAATATATATATATATATATATATACATTATCGAAAATGGCAACACCTTTGTCTATGATAAATCTTCCAAATAAGCGACGGAACCTTATTCTCATATTGCTATCAATTAATCGTTTATATTCCCGATCAATAGTTAATTGCAGTGACTTCGCTACGCTGCTTTCTAATTCGTTTCTTCCGCACAGGGAGTAAAATGAAATTTGCCATACTATCACAATTCACAAATCAAAGGACTCGCGAAGATTTCAAGCTTCATCACTTTTGACCACTGTACGACCATGTCTGTCTCTCCATTTGTGTGCCGCGTTTCGCGCACGCTGCTGCAGCCGGCACCGAGTGGTCTGCGCCAAACACAAACAACCGAGGCGCGTTGATTTCAGCCCCCCCCCTCTAAGATCTTGAAAACCGCGCAATGTAGCGACAAGCGGATAATGGTGTTAGATAGCTCTAAAATATATCTATCGAAAGCTTATAAGTATTTTGTTTAGGTCAGTTTAATGTTGAGGTCACCAGAGGTCATCAAAGGTCAGATTTTCTGGTTTTAGAGCTACACTATACATACACAAGCCCCTCAAATATCTCGTGAACTATGATAGCTAGGAACGAACAGAAAAGCAATGGAATGTCATTGAAAAATGCAATCGCCAACGTTCTCTCAGATTTTAGATCAGGTCAATTGTTGAGGCTCCAGAGCTCATCAAAGGTCAAAAAGACAATTTTTGGCAAAGCTGTTTTTCGTAAATAACATTTTACTTAATAAATAAAGGGAAATAATTGTGACGCCATCGTGTTTGTATCGTCAAGGCGCGTTGAAACATACGCATGTTGACCAGGTAAGGTGAACTTCGAAATTTGACCTCAGGTCAAGGTCTATGACCGCAAGTGGTGACCCAAGCAGGTCATGTTGCATATTGGGAGACGTGTCTCGTTGAGACAAACATATTGGTACCAGCTTCTCTTCTCTATCTTCATTCTGTAGATATCTATTGACACACAAGTGTTGGTGACCTTGGCTGACCCCGCAGGGGTCACTTAACAAAAAGTGCATCTGGATCATCAATGATGGTCTATGATAACATGATCAGAAGAATTTGGGCTGCTATCATGCGTATCCTCGGAAAAGGAAGCATTTTAATATTTCCCTATCGACTTATAATTGAGAGATCACGAAATTAACCCGACCTCAGGTCACCGATACTCAAAAAGAATATGAGATGAACAATTGTAGGTACCAAGGGTCTTATGAAATCATGTAAGTTTGAAACCAATCGGCCAAAAACTGTTGCTGTGGTATGACTGCAAGCGTTTTTGAAGGTGGGGTGACGTGATCTGGCCTTGTAACCCAACCAGAGATGACTCGAGGTAAACAATTCAGCATGTGTGGGTAATTGATGTCCAAACAGCTGTTCCTAATTTGGTGGCGTTGCGTGTCATTGTTTTTCCGCTATTCTGGAAAAATCGGAGGAGGCGGAAATCAACCCCCGGCCATGCGCGTATTTAGCCGTTTATGAATGACGAACGGACGATAGACTGACATCTTACGATTATGAAATAGAGACGGATTTTTCCTCTTGGTTCATGAACCTTGAGGCCACTTTTTCGTACCCTATGCATATCAAAGTATGACACAGTACAGATGTGTCACCGAACAGCACAATATAAGCGGAGCTCTTTCAGGTAATAATGAGACGCAATAGTGAGAAACTGCCGTAAAGCCGCCATTTCCATCTGGGGCGTGAGGATTGTGATGACCTAGCTTCCCAGGTAGCTGTGTGAGTGCCGGGGTGGCAGAGCCGGGGCCCGGGCTGCCAGCTCCGGCCGACGGCGGGCCACCGCCATCGTTTCTCCGGCCGGTCGAGTTTGATGACGGTGGCGGACTCGACGCGGCGGCGGCGGCGGCGGCGGGTTGATGTTGGCAGAGACCCACGCCGAGGGCCGGTCGTTTCGCGGCGACAGACGCAGCGGCGGTGGCGACGACGGCGGCGCAGCGGTGGCAGAGGTGACGCAGAACTCGCAGCAGCAGCAGTAGCAGCAGCAGCAGCAGCAGCAGCAGCCGGCACGTCCTGCCCAACTGCGGCACCTGTGGTAACACTGCCAATCCGAGCAGCTCGTGCAACCCACCGAACCGGAATATAGTCAGTTGATTGCTGTGTATTGTGACGCCAATGATAACCTACGCAATACATCAAAGTACTCGGCTTTGACTGGTAGAAAATGCCTGTCAGGAAGTGCAGTTGATACGGGGTTTAAGGGTATACCGCAAGTAACATGACGTCCATTTATCCAACTGAGACGTGCTGAGATCCCAGTCAGCACTAGATTTGCAGACCACACATCTCCGTGCGGGGTTATCGCCGGTCGCCTCCAATCATGTCAGGGCTGGCGGTGCGCGCGATCCACGCACGGCACGCCAGTTTGGCGTTGTTCCAGTGCGTGGGTGTCGGCTGGCGCGTGTTACCGCGCCGCTGAACGTCGCTGTCCGACCGACTGACGTCCGGCGGCTCTCCGCCAACTGTAGGTATTGGGTATGACCGGCTGGCCTCGTGGCACACTCCTTCGACTTGCTGCCGGCGACGCCAACTGCCAATGCAAACGATCGTGGCTAGCTAAACGATCTATCTAAAATAGGAGAGCTGTCTTGACTGTAATGAGGAAGTGGCTGGATTTGCAAATGGTATCGCTATGATATTGATTTTCAGCAATGAAACGGCTATGCGCACTTTTGGTGGGTTTTGGTACACATATGACACTGGTGACCATTAATAACACGTGGGACCGACTTAAGCGCAGGTTGATGAATTCACTGTCGAGACTGGCAGGCAGAGGAAAGCACAGTTTCGGACGATTAAGCTCATGTGTTTTTTCTCTATCCATCCATCAGTCGTCGCAGGACCGGCGCCAGGGTTGGCGCTCCTTCCGCGCCGTCCGCGACGCCGCTCCGTTCGCACCCCGCCGCGCCGGCCGCCGAGACGCCGCGACCGCTTGGCAGCCGGCGGCGTCTCAGCCGGTATTTCGGGGGCCCGCAGTGACGTCACACAATAGGCATCACCTGACGGACGAGCCGCGGGCCGCAGAGGCACGCGGTCCGGCCGCAGGGCGCCGATACTGCGTCGTGAAGGGCCCCGGCGGCACTGATGCTACTCCTGCACGGGCTCGGTCCACCGCCGGCCGGTACAGGCAACTGGCGGCGGCGGCGGCGGCGGCAGCTGGCTGCCAGGCGCGTCGCTGAGCGAGCTGGCATCGTCGACGGCGGCGTCCAGACGCCGGCACTACCGCCGGCGGCCGCTGCTGTTTACGTTGCTTTTGACAAACTGATGCTGCACACACTGCGCCGTGGCGAGAGCACAGTGTCGGGTTCTCGTGTGGCTGCCAGCCGGCCAAGATCTATGGTGGTATTAAAGCGCGTCTCACATCTCATTTTAAGTGGGAAGGCAATTGGTTACACTGGCCGGCTGCCAGCGACCGACAGGAATAACCCGCCAACAAATCATGCGTGTCGGCGTGCTTTTCGCGCATTTGTCTTGGCTTTGAGTGCGGCCGTTAGTGTTGGTGACGGCCGCTGTCACAGCCAAACGCTCTATGTCAGACGCCAACACTGGCTCCGGTGGAAAAGAAAAATCTGCATCGTCCAGCGCTATCCTTTCACCGGTGACTCAACGCGCGCCATCAAAGCATTCACAGAACTTCAGACGCACTGAAAGATGTAGACAAGAACTTCAAACACGGCTGTAATAATTTGTTGTGCATTTGAGAGATTCTATGAAAATTACATATTCGCCTAAATTAATCCAAATAAACTTCTTTGTAGGTCTTTAGCCAAATGAATAGCTCCTCCTAACGGGACCCACAAATAAAAGCCACTTGTCATACCTATATTGTCACCCTGTTTTCATCTCCCACACAGCCTTCACGCCGACTGACGCCTCCTTCCTCCCGCAGCGCCCACGGACACCTCGTCGGAACAGCCCAGCATGGACACACCTCCGTCACCGCTCTCTGGCGATCCGGCCGCCGCCGAGCCGGCCGGGACGCGCAAGCCGCCCAAGTCGCCCTCGGAACGGCAGCGGGCGGCCACCGAGCAGCCCCGCTCGCCGGACGGTCGGCGCTCCACGCGGCGGGACCGCGTCTCATGCTCACCGGCCGAGCGGCGGCTGCTGGAGCCGCTCAGCAGCCTACCGCAGCTGCCGCAGATGGCCATCGAGCGGCGCCAGATGCTGCTCGAGGCGCTCAGTGTGCCCACCAGCCCGCTGGACAGCCGGCGGGCGGCCACCCTCTCGCCGGACGCCCTGTCGGCGCCTCCGCCCGAGCCGGCGCACGAGCAGCACCGCCTGGCCGGCTCCTCCTCCCTCTACCACCAGCTGCAGGTGGGTCAACAGCACATGTCACTACAGCTGGGTCATCGTCCTGCGGGGGGGGGGTAACCGTCGGCTTCGCATCCGGCAGTTATCGGCAGCGATGCGACCGCCGATCGCACCAGGCGAGTGATGGGCGCCTCGGGCTCGGACTCGAGCCGACCAGGATAAACAGCGGGCCATCTGTTAGGCAAACGGAGCTCGGCGGGGATGCCCGACTGTGTAGTGTTTTGTGACCGGCTGGCGGCCTTAGCCAGCCTTGTTTGATGTTGAAATGATACCGGCCGCCACGGCTGCGGTGATTCGGTGGTGACTCAGTGAGATTGATGCAGTGGCAATGTGTTTCCGATGCCAGCCGCGGCTGCCACGGCTCGTTTTACGCCGGAGTCTCTGGCAGCGGAGCGCCCGCGTCATCGCTCCTGCATCTTACCGGGGAGAGCCTGCGAATAGGAAATGGGTGGGGCCCCTCGAACCATATGTCTCATCCCAGTCATGCACTTGGTTTCAAAATAAGCGTCACGCTGGGTTGGCCGGCACAGCAGTTAAAGGGAATATACTGCCTTGGGGAAAGTATGTGGAATGATGAAGACGAGTGTCACTCATCTGGGCACTCATCTCCATCATTCTACATACTTTTCCCAAGGCGGTATATTTCCTTAAGCTGCTGTGCCGGCCAACTCAGTCGGACGCTTATTTTGGAACCAATAGTACGTCTGTGCGCTGACTGCTGACCCCAGCTGTACGTCTGTGCGCTGACTGCTGACACCAGCTGTACGTCTGTGTGCCGGCAGCTGATGCGGGAGCGGCTGGTGCAGCAGCAGCAGCAGACGCAGGCGGCGCTGGCCCAGGTGCACCTGGTGCGCGACCAGCTGCAGGCGGAGACGGCCGCCCGGCTGGAGGCGCAGTCGCGCACCCACCAGCTGCTGCTGCACAACCGGGAGCTGCTCGACCACGTGCAGGTGCTGGTGGCCGAGCTGCAGAATATGGAGGAGCGCGACGCCGCCGCCACCTCCGTCAGGGATAAGGTGAGACTGCAGCCACGGCGACACGTGGAGAAACTAAGGCATCGTCATAACTCGCCATCCCGCCGGATTAGTCTCACGTCGGCTGGACAATTTAAAATGGGCGCATATTCAACGGACAGTGGACTGCACTGACATATAAATCGGGGTTTGAATATGCCCAGTGCAATGGTAGGTACAATACAAAATCCGCTGAGGTGGAATAGGTTGTAGGCCAGTAGCCGGCTATTTGGTGGCTGGTCGGCTTGACTGGGAATCCAGTAGATAATCAGTTTATGGTAAATGGTAATGCAATGCATGTACAGCAGTAATGACAATCTTTCAATGCATACAACAGAAAATAAGCCATGCATTAAATAAATGATGATGCAGAGTTAAACAAGTAACTTAAGGTACTTTGAATTCATTGACATGGTTTATTTCACTTAGCTCCCTTTTAATTACATTCCGAGCAGCTCCATTGCTCACGGTGTCTTCAATTTGATCAGTTCATTTAACCGAATTGATTAATAACACCAGTCGAATTCAAAGCATTTTCACCGCCATCATTCCTTTTCATATGACAGGACACCCCAACTATTTGCTGCGACAGTTCAAACATGCTAATAGTCGCCGGCGACCACATTTGTCAGTCAGCGTTGAGGGGCTGGTGGTGGTGAGATGATGTCGGAAACGAGGCCATCACGTCCGTCGCGAGGTCGATTGGCGACCGGTGATTTCAGAGGGAGAGGGTCTCGGCCAAGTATCTGGGTTAAGGCCAAAAACTATGGCAGTTGACAATGAATAAATGGCAGCAGCGGCGAACTCCTTGAACCGGGTCAGATAAACATGGAGCAAACATCCGCGGAGGCCCGGAACAAAGCCAATGGAATTGACGGTTGTAACCCGGGCTGCGTAGTCTATATTTTCATTTCGATTTTAACTCCAATGTCGGGCTAAGAAACTCAGACGCCGTCTTATGTTAGTCATGGATGTAGGCAGGCGCGGATCCAGGATTTCGGTCAGGGGGGGGGGGCGCCCAATACAAAAAGTTGCGCCCTCCGGGCGCACCCTACGGGCGCGCCATAGAAAAGACCCGGTTCATGGGGAGGGGGGCGCGTCCAAGCGCCCCCTGGATCCGCGCCTGGTAGGAACGTCACGAAATGTTTGAGAGGGGGCAGTAAAACTTTGATCTCGTCTTGAGATAAACCCAACCCCCGGCCCCTGATCCAATTTTGTTAAATATTTGATTTCTTCTCGTTTTGGCGAACCTTTTTCCATAATTTTGCATCTTTTTATCAGGCAAAAATCAAAATACAATATTTTAGCCCTCCCACACACAACAATGACGAAAAGTGAGAGTCAATGGCCACCTATTCCTATGTCTATGCGTGTATTGCCTGATCGTATGTATGACACATAATTAGAAATTGGCGAAATGACATTATTTTGTATTAATAATAATACCTCCTATTTAAAATACGAATGTTAATAAAACACTATTATCTTTAATAATGATACGTGTTTTATTATTCGTACTTCAGGAAACAGCTATTTCTTGAAACGGTGAAATGTAATGGTGAAAACGGTGAAAAGGTGAAACGGTATTTCTTGAAATCCAGACTGACGGGATGAAGCTATTACCTGGCCACTGTACTGGCCACTGCACTGGCCACTGGCCAGTCAGTCGGTCGGCAATTTCAATAGTGCCTGGTAGCTTATACTGTACCGCAACACATAAGTGTAATGCGGTACAGCATAAGCAGCGAAGTTTCGAGGCACTACCAATCGATGCTGAACGCGAGCGCTGACGGACCAGGGACGAATCCGGGAAGGGGGGGGGGCGAGGGCTATGCCCCCCAAAGTTCCTGAAACTATTATGCCCCCCAAAAGATCAGAACAAACGGTCGGCCTTTGCAAATTTATTGTAAAAATTGCCTTTGCAGCAGTCAAAATCCTGCTATTAACAGAAGCAAACTGAAAAAAAACGCTTCGCTGCATGACACACGTTACGAAATTGCTTGTAAAATTTTAGATAAAAAACATTAACCCGCGCTTGATCAGGGTCTCAGCTGAACACCATTGACCGGGAAGACAAATATTCCCCCCCCCCCTCCTCGTTATCCTTAAAACCAATGATCACAGCGAGACGCGCAAGGTGGCGTTCGAAAGCTCTCATTAAGACGCATCTAAAGCATACTCGAATTTTTTGAATTAAGGTCTCATATCAGGTCAAAGTCAGGTCAAAGGTCAAAATCGAGACATTTGAGTTTATGGACCATAACTTTCCATCCAGAGCCTTTGATTGCGACCATGATCACTCAAAGTGCTCCCGAAGGTGTATATACACATCCTGATTCCTGCACAGGGGCCCGGGAACGATTTCAAAGTTGGGGGGGCAAAACCAATTTTGGCTAGCCACCCCATTTGTCTTTGGCAGATTTCGACTTTTACTTCAGCTGGGGATTTACGGGGATTTTCGTTATGAATGCTAATGTTAAAGCACTTAAAAATGCAAATTTTGTGTATTACTATATAATTATTCATCACAATGGTCGTAAAACAATAAAGTTTGAATTAATAATAATTTCGGTGTACAGGTGCGTTTTATCAGCTATCAAGGCTGGAGCCGTTTTGTGGAAACAGATTTTGTCTCTTCTCTAGCAGAGATGCCTCACGCCCACCAGATATCTTGGCCTATGGAAGGAGCCATGGCCCCTTCCATAGGCCATAGCCATGAAGAAGCCATGACCTATGGAAGGAGCCATGAAAAGGAAATTCAAGGAACTTCAACTAAAAACAAATCATTGTTTTTAAATCACCAATTGAAGCCTAAGGCAGCGAAATCTGTCAAGCGCTTATGGAAATCCGATGCATTTTATGATTTGGCCCCTAAACCACCTATTTGTCGTTCTGAATCCGTCCTTGAAAACGACGTGTCAAGCAGACAAAGTTGGCAAGGGCAAAATTATTTCTCCACCACCTTTGTTTTGGCCCACGCACGTTGTATTTGGACACCAGGGACGTAGCATGAAATAATTACCTCGTGCGCGAAGTACCTACTTTCGACACATTACCCATGAAGGAGAGAATAGAAACATCATTAATTTTCGACGGATATCCATCTGTCTTCCAAACAAATGTCATAATCGTTTTTTTAGCTCAAAGTGATTAAATTGATGATTCAATTTCATGACTAATCAAATTATTAAATTGTAGGACAACTTTCAAGGAAACCTCTTTCCTGTAATTGTTTCAACACTGTTTTGAGGGAAATAAAAGACATTGGTATAATTATAATCGATAACCTTATCCTCATAATGCCGAAAAATATTTGTTAAAAACAAAAAAAAAATCAAATTAATGAGAGCTTTCGGCTTGCGCCTTCGTCAGCCATAAATGTTTTTTTTTTCAGTCCAGTCCAGTGGTTCGCCGGACTGGAAAAAAATACATTTATGGCTGACGAAGGCGCAAGCCGAAAGCTCCTCATTTAATTTTGACTTTGTTTGTTTTTACAAATATTTTTGCACTATCGCAGGATGAGGTTATTGATTATAATTATATAAACCTCTTTCCTTTTAAAAATCATGCTAATCTGGGGCGGAGGGGTGGTAAGGCGATCCGCCGATCCTGGGGAGTTCGCCACCGCCCCCTTCCCCCGTTGGTGACGCCCCTGGCTTTTTGCACCAGGCTTCTTATACAGAACCTCGCTGTAAAAGGAAGCAAATCAAGTAAACACGAGTAGAAGTGCGATGTTTGCAGAGTTTTGAGAAAAAATCGCATTTTCGAAGTCTTATATCACTTTTTTACGGAACGTTAACCCTCGCCCTGGTGGGAGGCTATTTTGACCCTCCTTCAGTTTTTTCCAGAATAGCGGAAAAACGGAGGCGCGCAGTGCCGCCAAATTTTGTACAGCTGTTTGTACATCAATTACCCACACTTTGTCAACAAATTGTTTCAGTCTTCATCTCAGGTCAGGTCACCAGGTCACGTCAACTGACCTTGCCTTCCAAAATGTTTGTGATCGTGCCAAAGCCACATTTTTGTCCAAAATTAATTTGAAGCTAGAGATTTCAATAAGATCGATAAGTACCTTTTGTACCTCGGCATTTTTTGCATCGGTGACCTAAAGGTCAGGTCAATTTCCTGACCTCGCCCATTATAAGTGAAGGGGAAAATAAACAAATGCTCCTATTCAGAAAATATGCATTGAATCATGGCTAAATTATCCTCAAGAATTCATGTTATCCATTAGCTCATTCTGGATATACCAATGTGCAATTGTTGCTCAGTGAATCTCTACAAGGTCTCTGAGGTCATTCTGAGGTCATCAGCAATGATTTGCCTATAACTCTTGTGAATATAAAAGAGATATGGACAAGCGGATGGTACGACTGTGGTACGTCTCCATCTTGCCGCATCGCCCCCATTTTGCCAACAATTATCTTACCTGGTTCACCAAATGACCTTGACCTGAGGTCAGTTATTGAAATGACCTACCAGAATAACTATGTATATGTTTCAAAGCGCCTCGACCAGAAGAACCGATGTGTTAAATAACTGGGCTCGATCATTGTTTGATAAAAGTTAATTCAGGAAAACAACATTATAAATAAAAACGCATTTTTGGCCTTCGAATGAACTCTGGAGCCTAAACTGTTGATCTGAGCTCAATTTTGAGAGGTCCCTACTGGCTACTGCTATTGCATTTGTAATGAGCTTTCGATTTTTTTTCTGTTTGTTCCTAGCCATCATAGTGTACGAGAAATACGGTGGTTGTTCGAAGCGAAGTCCAAAAGCTGTGAAAATTTACCTTTGATGACCTCTGGCGACCTCAATATTGACTTTAGCTAAAAAATGATCAGGGTAGCTTCGAAATGTCATGTTGAGAGCTTTCGAACGCCATTTGTTTTCTGTGTCTAAATAATATCATTTCCGTTTTTCTTCGAGTAGAGGGGGGTCATTTTGACCCCTTGCACGCATGGCCGGAGTTTGTCTGTTTGAGGCCCACCAGGGCGCAGGTTAAAGATCAAGTAAACGCCAAAGTTGAGGGGGCGGCCGCCCCCGCGGTCCCAAAGTTGGGGGGAAGCGCCCCGCTGCCCTGTTCCCGGGCCTATGTTCCTGCATGAGCTAAAATGATATTTTTGTTAAAGGTCAAGGTCAAGGTAATGTCACAAAAGGTCACTATCCAAAAACAAAGTAAAAAGTAATGCGATACATGTTTGATGGGCTGCTTTATACGTAAAATCCAATAGTGATAATTAATGTTACCATCTGAACTCTTTTAAATGAAGTTAGTGTCAAGCACAGGTCAAATTTAGGTCACAAAAGGTCAAAAATTGAAATGGATGAATCTTAACAAAAAAGAGATGGTTCTAGATTAATTATATCTCATAAATTCAGTGCTGACATTTATTTGTCTTTATTATGTAAAAAAAATAGCAACTTCAAAATATTTCGTCATCAATTAGTGAAGTCACCATACCTAGGGAGCCGTATAGGTACTATCTAAAAAAATACAGATATTGCTTTGAAATTTGGTTTGAGTATTTATCATATGTGATTCTCTAACATGCATTACATTTTTCGACAGCTTTGGAAATTATATTTTGTGGCCATTTTCCCTCGAGACCCATAACCTTCGCGTTACAAGCGGGACGCTGTAACCTCGGCTAACCGACCGGTTCCCTAACGGATGTCGTAGGGACAGTGGCGTAGCCAGGGGGCAATGGGCCATCCCCCCCCTAGAGGCCTGGCGGGCCCCTCTGGCGACCGAGTGAGGGCCCCCTGTGGCCCGAAGGCCCCAGTGTTTGGGATGGTGTCAGGCGCCCGCAAAACGCCTTACGTAGCATCAAAAACCCTCTGTCGGTCTGCGGGGCCCTCAGTCGGCCTGAAGGGGCCCGCTGTCGCCCTGGGGGGTGGTCCGGCCTAAGGGGGCCCTCTGTCGGTATGAGTAGTCTTCATTCCGCAGGAGGGGGTCCTCTCTCGGCCTGAAGGGCCCTCTAGTGGCTTATGGGGACCCTCGGCCAGCTTGAGGCGCCCACAGTTAGGCCTGGGGAGACCCTCTGCCTTTACGAGGGGCTTCAGTTTGCCTGAGGGGTCCTCTATCTACTTGAGAGGTCCTCTGTCGCGTCGGCCTGAGGGAGCCCTTGGCCAGCCTGAGGAGTTTCCTGCTCAGCCTGCAAGAACTACACCAAGAATAAGTAGTTTAAATCGTGCTAGCAAAGCTAAAATATGTACAGGCTTGTGTCCATGGGAGCATGTATGTGCCAGGGGGCCCATATCACAGACTTCGGGTACTACCTTGGCGAAATCCTGGATACGCCTTTGGTCATTGCTCGTTTTAAATACGAGCGATGACCTGTTACCGAATGTCTCTTCATCGCTGACGAAGGGTGTTACAATATACCCGAAAGCTCTGATTTTGATATTTGTATTCTGGAATAAGTCCCCTTTGTAGTAAATATATATATATATATATATATATATATATATATATATATATATATATATCACCCACTCAACATCTATTTTTCGCGGATCCCAGAGGAGTCCCTGAACAGGTCGGAAGGGCGTTGAAAAGGTCGAAGGAGGCCCCTAGACAATCTGAAGGTGACTCTGGCGCCTTTCAACAGTCAGAATGCAACTGTCCTAGTGAATAAAAACTCAAAAAATTTCGCGCCGCTACGCGGCGCAATTTAACTACCAAGCTGTATCACATGTAGGTTGAAAAAATATTGCCGTTTCTCTGCACATATTTGGGTTATGCTCATGGGCGTCGAAGACGGGGGGGACGGGGGGACGCGTCCCCCAGTTAAAAAATCGGAGGGGGACGTCCCCCCCAAAGAAAGTTGACTGATTTTTTTTCTGAATTTTTCCTCCAACAGCCTGGAAGGGGGACAACATGTCTTTTGGCCCCCAAAA
>VOPJ01015873.1:0-35922 GCA_014673585.1 Semibalanus balanoides | reverse complement strand
TTTTTTCAAGGTGAACTTCCCTTTAAATCCAATGCAACTATTAGCCTTCGACCCTGATACCGGGGGCGCGGGCTATAGTAATTGCATTGGATTCCACCGCGTGCAATACCGACAGACGCACGGTGGTCGGTCTCTCTCTCCCTCTCTCCACCATTTGTATCCAGCAGGGATAGGAAAACAGAGGCCCAGCTGCCTTTAACTGATGGTGGCCTGATTAATCGTACTTTTCCTTTTGCCTCGAATGATATGAGGCGTTGTCCATTACCATGACGCTGTTGGACTCGATGTTCGGAAGTAGCTGCTCTACAAACCATTGCTAAAATTTATCTGCTGACATCGTATAGTGGTAATCGGTTGTTTTACCATCGTTCCGCATGCGGAATAGTGCTCCGTTTACAAAGCCACGTCTGGACCCTGCGTGCAGGATAACGAGGCGCTTCCCCTTGCCAACCGCTGTCTTGCGGCTGGTTATCTCCTCCGAGTCTAACCAGGCACGTTCTGGGAAGTCGTTTTGGCTGAACCAAGTTTCGTCGATGTAGACCAACTGGCGGTCGGGTTGCGTCTGGCGGAGCTGCCGGATGGTGCGGAGGAAGGACGCCCGGGCGACCACGATCTCCGGTCTTTCCGCCAGGATGCGGCGCTTGTCTGCCCGACGAAACCGGAATCCGTTTTGAAGCAGTACCTTACGGAGGGTCGAAGATCAGGGGGGCTCATCCCGGCACCTTCAGCATTACCAACGAGGGTCCAGAATGCACCTCTTGATGGTCGTGACGTCACGTCAGGTGGTCACAGTTCTGGTAGCGGCATGACCAGCGGTTAAATCTCGTTTGTATCGCCCCCTTCTAACTCGAAAACTAAAAAGGCTAGCGAGACGCAGAACAGCAGCATCTCGAAAGCTCTCTACATAGGCTATTTGAAGTTGTGTCGACAATTTTTGGGATCAGGTCATATTGAGGTCACCAGAGGGTCAACAAGGTCCGTAATTCCAGTGAAAGACTGTATAGAAGCTCCGAAATATCTCGGGAACTATGGCCAATTTAACAAAGGGAATAAAACAATCGAAAGCTCATGAAAGTTCAAAACGACTTGTTTTTATCGGAAGTTAAACTCAGGTTTCACTAAGTTTAGAACTCCAGTGCCCGTATTCACATCAACGGGTAAAGGGTAAGGGTAACAGGTTTGAGGGTAAGGAGTAGAATTCAGGGTTGAGTTACCCTCAACTTTTACTCGTATTCACAAAGCAATTCTACCCCGAGGTATCTGAACCCTCGAAAAAATGCGGAAAAAGCGGATTAGTCTCGCAAATTTCACGTGACTGCATTAAATTCCTCGCGCTTTCAAATATTGAAATATTGAAGCAGTTTGGCCGTTCATCTGCATCTCAAGCCTTTAGTCTCGAGTGTTTCTCAATGCTTGTTCGCTGTTGCTGCCAGTAGTATCGTTACAATTATATTTTTATTGCGCATTGAATTTGTTCCATATTTTGTTTGAATTTATATAATTGTTAATATGTCCTCGTTTGCCAAAGTACAATGCACACGCCTCGTAGAAATCATAAGAGACTGCGAGCATGTTCTTTTCGGACCTTCAAGGAATGACCTGGATTCGAATAGGAAGAAAAATGCGGAATGGAAGGAAATTACTGACAGGTTTAATGCGGAAAATCCCACAAGCAAGAAAACCTAGGATCAAGTGAGGCAAAAGTGGAAAATATATAGAAGGACGCCAAAAAAGAGGCACAGCTCCAGAAGAGGTCAGTACCCATTACTTATCTTGAATTATGTTGCGTCAACTTAAATAACTTGGTTTATTTTTACGTGATAAACTCAGCTCAGATGAACCGAATCGTTTTTGTCTGACACCGTCATCCGTTGTCACGTTGTCATCCGCAAGGTATGTATATTTTTATATTGCATCATTATTTCTTGGTGTTTTAATTTTGTATTTATTATTACTAACCCGCGCACTGCAGGGGGGGTTGATTTCCGCCCCCCCTCAGGTTTTTCCGGAGTAGTGCAAAAACGGCGGCGCGCAGCGCCGCCAAATTTTGTACACCTGTTTGGGCATCAATTACACACTTTGAAAAAGGTTTTTCCTTGAAGTCATCTCAGGTAGGTCACAAGTCCATGTTCAAGTGACCTCACCTTCAAAATGTTTGCGTTCGTGGCCAATAGCCAGTCTTTTTTCGAAAGTTTTGAAACTTGCAGGATTTCATAAATATCAGTACCTACAATTTCGTATATCTCGGATTTTTCGTATCGGTGACCAAGGTCAGGTTAATTTCCTGACCTCCCCATTCATAAGTGAATGGGAAATAAAACAAATGGCCTTTCCCTTTCAGAAAATATGCCATTGGATCAGGCTAATTTTCAGAATCATCGCTATTTTCGCTCATTCTAAATGATCAAGGTGCAATTGTTGCTAAGTAATTTATACAAGGGTCATCTGAGGTCATCAGCAATGATTTGATAATAACTCTTGATAGAAAAGACGATAGAGACGATTCAGTTGCACACAAATGTGGTTCGTCTCGTCTGGCGCGTTGCCCCATATGCAACATGACCTACCTGGGTCACACATGGACTTGACCCTGAGGTCAAATTTTGCAAGTTGACCTTACCAGGTCACTATATAGTTTCAAAGCGCATCATGAGACAAACACGATGGCGTCAAAATGTTTTCCTTATCTTCTTAGGTGACATGCTATTCACGAAAAACTGTTTTGCTAAAAACAGTATTTTTGACCTTTCATGACCTCTTGAGCCTTAACTATTGATCTGAGCTCAATTTTGAGGACCTTGGTGTGATTGCAAATTTCAATAGCTATCGGTTGACTCTCTAATCGTATGCTCCTAGCTATCATAGATTCCGAGATAATCGGGGGTTTCTGGAAAAGTCCTAAAACCGGAAAATCTGACCTTTGGGTGACCACTGGTGACCTGATCCAAGAAAAGACTGAAATACTTTCGATAGAGCTTGCCTAGAGCTATCCAATGCCGTTTTCCGCTTGTCGCTACATTGCGCAGTTTTGGAGATCTATCGGGGGGGCGGAAATCACCCCCCCCCCTGCAGTTCGTGTTCGGCGCGAACCCCCTGCAGTGCGCGGGCTAATGTACTAGTGTAATGTACTGGTATGCAATTGTGAAAGCATTGGGTAATGTCCCATTTTATGCATTTGTAATACCAACTTTTCAGGTAATCACTGCTCATATGAGTAATGCTTGGGCAATTATGAAATGCAAAGGGAATTTTGTAAATGTAAAAATACATACCATGAACGGGCCCTAACAAGACCGAAAGGGCACCTGATCATAATGAATTGGCCCCTAGCCAGCACGGAGAGACCCAGTCCCCTTTCAATGCTCAGAGTGGTCCCTTCCTTTCAATGATCAGGAAGGGGCCTCTCTTGAGGCAAATTCTTGGCTATGTCAGTCATGTGTACTAAGGCAATTTGGACCATTTTTTGGAACTATTCCATTTTTGAATTTTGTGCTGGCGCGCCCTTAAACTCAATAAACAAACATTTTTGGAATTTGTCAAAAAATCCAGCCAGCTTTTTAAGTCGCCCGCAAGCGCAGCTCTAATGGCAGCAGCTGCGGCAAAAAAACGTCAAAGATGCACCCCTCACGAGCATAACAGACGTCGGACGGCTCCAAACTGTACAACAGACAAAGGTTGCACAGGTGGATCTTAGAAAGCGAGAAGGTTTGTTAGACATGAATCGTCACCACTTTGCACCACTTTGTGTAATGGTTTTGTGAAGGTGTAATCTCTTTGTACGCATTTGCTCATTTCATTTCAGAATGTCCATGAGCTAACAGTTTGATCCTCCGCTTTCAGTTCGAAGAACCAGCCGGGGCTCAGGCGGCGGAGGAAGCCGACCAGGTGGAGCTGGCGTACATGTCGGTCACCGCGCCACCTGTGCCTGTCGGCTCGGCTCAGGATGAGGTGATGACGCTCAGTGACCACGCGAAGCTCTTGCGTTCGTCGCCGGCTACGTTGCGGCGAAGTGCCGTAACCTGGACCCCGGGCTCGGGAAGCCCACCAGCGAGGCGCCACCCAGCTCCGTCCCCTCCAGCTGGATCCGCGCCGTCAGCCGGGGTGGTCTGATGGTGCCGTCCCCCGGCTGGATGGATGTAGTAGAGGAGTTAGAGCTTGTGTTCAGCTTGGTGATGGGCACCACGGTTGACCATCAGCCAGGTATAGTCTGCTAGCTGACCTGCTCCTGAAACGGCCAGATCTGAACCCCAGGATAGCGCGGAAGCTGGTTTCGACACGTCTGCATCTGCGCATCCGCTGGTTAAAGGGAGAGTGCCACCTTGCAGGCCAATATCGAGTTTTTGGTGTCAATCGGTAGATTACGCGTGTCCGATTCACCTGGAAAGTCTTGTTTCCGAATCTGCCCCCATTAGATCAAAATAAACATATTGCACCAGCATGATTGGCATCATTTCAAAATTAGGAGTCGCCTCCGCGACTAGTTTTTTGAACTCACTTCTTTCGGACTAAAATTGTCTTTGAAATATTGCAAACTCGAAACAATCACATTCCGCAGTGAACTTTAAATTAAAAACAGTGATTACAGTTTAATTTGTTGTTCAACAATCTAGCTTTTTCAATTATATTAAGAACAAACCCAAATGGCCTAATTCGGCCCAAAAGCTCTGCTCGACTTTGGGTCAGAAAAAGATAATGACGTTACCTCTAACACAGATAGACGTTGGGAATAAACGTTCCCATGTGCGGCGATTGGGGCTTGGCATTTGGGCCTTCGGCTTGGGGACGGGGCTATGTTTAATTGCTAACCGAGACAGATAATGGCGCAGCAGTTGACCAGGGACCGCTAGTGTTCAGGAGTTTTGACGTGCAAGCAGATAATAACAGTTTATTCGATAACAATTTGTTTCATTTACATACTTTATTTGGTCATATTATAATAAAACATGAATAACAATTTGTTTCGCAACATAAAAGTACCCTGAGCTCACTTAGCGGTCCCTGGTGGCCAACTGCTGCGAAAAATCAGCTTCTAGTGCAACATTCCAATGGCGAGGTATGCTGGCTATTGTTTTGAAAACAAGCTGCGCAAATATGATAGAAATAGTCCAAGCAATATGAAGCGGCCATCTTGGAATATATAGTGCTGTGCACAATGGACAATGTTTTGGGGTGGAAAAAAATAGAAAATGCTTTGGCCGAAGACATCTACTTAGGGGCAAGTTTGAGCAACGCATACATTAATAAATTAATTCCCAGCATCTTTAAGCTACTTTAAGAAAATCCTCCGAGGTGGCACCATCCCTTTAAACCAGGCAACGGCTTCAGCGGCGCGACGGCGGCCAGACAGGTCCGCCAACACGTCAGGAGCGGTGAGTGAATGGCTGTTTTAGTGTTTTAAACAAACATATTTAATCTGCATTCTTCTTTGATAAATTGTGACAGTTGTCTGTAATACAGTACAGGGAGTGTGCCTACTCTTTTGAAATGTCAAATATATTTTTATTACGGTAAGAAGCTATTGCTTTGATTATTGGTTAACGTAAAATTCACGTCTGGACACTTTAGTAATTATTTACTCTAGATTTCCCTGTTTTTGCATTTGTTTGTATTATCAAAAACTCATTAAACGATCGTCATAAACAGAGTAGCGAAGATGTTTACCTATAATTGGCGCACTGGCACAGAGCCTACATATTTCTACGTTGTAATTTAAGAAGCAATGCCTTCTAGTCGCGAAGCTCTCTGGCGACTATGATATTATATACTGCCAGTAATCTGTGATATGGCGACTGAAGATCTCAGCAACTTAGTGATTTGGGGAAATGAAGTACATGGCTAAATTTCAGAAAAATATGTTCTACAGACAAGTGTCAACAACTCCACATGACCAATGTGAGTAGGCACACTCCCTTTAATGAGTTTCATAGTCGACACTCCCCCCGCCACAAACGTAGGATTCGGCATTCTCTAAGAAATTGCTTTACATTATTGCAGATACAACGAAGAGGGCACCGCACCCTCAGTCAGACCGGGGTAGCGGGCAGCCGCCGCGGACCTGACCGCCGTTCGTTCAGCCGGGCTGGGGCAGCGGGTGACCGTCTCGCCCCTCAGCTAGGCCTGGCAGCGGGCGGCCGCTGCGTTCAACAGCGGAACCGAAGAGGAAGGCGACCCCACCCGTGACACACCCCTTGGTTACGAGCGAGCGCGGAGCGAGTCCTCATTACGAGCGAGCGCGGAGCGAGTCCTCATTGAATACCGGATTTTTCTCACATATAAGCGGCCGACCCGGCCGGGCCGGACCCGGCCGGGCCAGACCGCGACGCTGGTCAGAAGCTTTATTCTTTTGAACCCGTATTCGACTTTGACAAGCGGGTCTTCGCCATGATGATAGCCCATGCAGACATTATGATTATTTGACATGTTTTTCTCATGTGAGTGTTGCGAGTGTGCGTGACACGTGCCGCGTCAGGGGTGTCAGAAAAGTATTATCCTGACTGTAGCTGCAGAAAACGGGCTGGACTTAGAAAGCTAAATTTGTGTAGGCTGGGAACACCACTGCAATGTAATGCACAGGTAACTCTGGGTCAACTGCCACGTTGCGCCACGTGCCCCCTGTTTCGTCCCACGAAAATTACTGCAAAACCATCGTTGACAATACCGGACCTATATTGCTGTCGGCACCAAAAGTCGCAAGAACACGGTCAAACACAGATGCGTAGAAGAAGACTGATCCGCCCTCGGCGTATGCACTAGGTGTCGATCAGCGCAGCAGTCGGATACATGCAAAGTTACTGCTATACAAGCGCAATCATTAGTTTTATGCATCTCACCAATTTTAATCAGGTGCTCAGCACCTATGGGAGTGAGCGCATAAAACAACACCAATCTGTAGACCCATGTACCGTTCTAAATGCATTAACCAATTTGGTTTTGGATGCAGTACTTTCCACTGTTAAAATCTGTCGATAATATTTGTATTGACGGATTTGTATATTTTCCTTAATCACACCGCCGGAGCTCTCAAAACCAAAGGTTGCTAGGAGGCTGAAAAAAATGATGCGGATGTAAGCGCAATCCAAACCATCAAACCCACCAAAACGAATTTTCTGTCAAACATGAAGCTTATAATTGCAAATAAAAAAAAAACACGCTTTCAAAACCGCTGTCTTGTCTTAAGCAGTATCGATTTAGTTTCGGATCTATTTGCGACGGCAAACAAACAGTAAATAATTCAAATGCATGCTTTGCACAGACGAAACCTCCGGTGGACGGGTGTTTAAATTGACGCGGATTTATTCGGACTCGCTCGTCCTTCGCCGTTTAAGGCGTCTTACTTGTATGTATTGTAAGCTAGGTCTAATTTCCAGAAGCCACGTCTTTTGGGTATGTGCCAATGATTCTCGATTAGGCGAGACTAGGCCAAGGTACATATTGAGCTTGCCACCAACCAAGGCCGTGTAAGAGTAAACCAATGCCATGGCCACCAACATTTGGAATTGAATGTTTTTCTTAGGATTCAAGTGTTTTTGGGAGCCAACTATGAAATTGGTTGGCTCCTCGCCCTGCTGGCTGTTTTCTTGTCTTCTTTATGTCGATAGTCAGCCGTCTTGATCTTTATTTCAGTGAAGGTCAGCTCTGTTGCCGGTCATAGCCGATGTCGTCATCCCTTTTTATCAAATGTTGATGAAAGTAGACTTGTTTTACATTTGGATATACATAAGCCATACACTAGTCATACATATTGCAGCGTGAAGTTTTTTTTTCTATTTCCAAAAATTCCTTCATATGACGTTATCAGCCCAAATACTAAAACTTAGTTTTTCACTGAAATTGAGCATGTTTTGGAGAACAGAATGTTCAAATCGTGTTCGGCAGCACTTTCATATTTTGCACCACTTAGCGGCGTACCATAGACACCTTTCAGAAGAGTGAACATTCCCTTTAATGATAACAAAATTGAACTATTGAGTACTGTGATGATAGCGTAAGTGAGTAGATTTGAAAAAGACCAGCTTTTTCCCATATATGTTTAATATCCTCAGTTCTCCCACTATTCACTTTCCCAAACCAAATGACGTTTTACTAATTGGACTGAATTAAAAGGTGCTTGACGTTGTGCAGGTGGTCGCTCTGCATTATGCAAATTAGGAAGTATAATTATGATCTGTGACATTGTTATGTGGTAAGGTATTGATATTTAACGTCTGAACATTACAGCAACATATTATTAAGTTATGTTAAAGGAACTGTTGCTTTTGGAAGTATGATTTAAAAGGCTCAGCTAGTCTACAGCCGTATCCACAGCCGAGGCCGCGTTCTGGTGATTGATTATTCAGTCCGCTCCGCCCCAATGGCCGCAAGGTTCGGCTATCCATGGGGTTAGCAAGGCCTTATAACCAGGTAAGGACACGAGCCATTTGACCTTGAACACGACAGACTGCCGGATGACGTCACCGGAGGCATAACAGCTCCCTCGCGGGCGCCTCCGGTGACGTCATTGGCGCGGGGAGTCAGTTGACCCCCCGAAACTTCTGGGGAGGGTGAGGGAAACTGGCCGAGGGCCTCCCAGCTACCTTGAGGGTCCCTCGANTATTCTTCTCCCTAATCTACAAACGGCAGTCATGACATATAGGATCGTAAGTATAAATAATTTATCAGCTGTCTAAACATCCAATAGGGATATTAACATACACTATTGATTACATACAGGGAATCGGAGAGCTAATTGTAGCAAGTAAAATAAGTTTGAGTACTTATGACTAATAGGAAAAAAAACAATTCTTACGGTTTTCGCATCTTATCAGTAAACGTGTCTTACGATAAGCGTATAAGTTTAACTTTAGACTGTGATCATACTAGAGCTAAAGCGCTCATACTTTTTGTTGACACAATGAGTTATTGGAAACTTGGCGTTTCTACACCAATTTTTGGGCAAGTTCACAACTCCACTCCGCAGTGTAGACGTAAAGATGAGCAAACAGCGTATTGTTTTATAAAAAAAGCCTTCATAAATAATGGATATTGGCACTTGCGTTTTTTTTTTGTATTAATGGCTTTTTCGGCCAATACATCATACAAAAGGACTGTGACACACGAAGATGGGCCAATATACCTCAAATTACCTCTATTTTGGATCTTTGGATTCTGACGTGGGAACTAACATGTGACCTGAAAAATAACAATTTTATATCCCAAATCTCGGGAGTAGACGGAACGCCACAAATGAGAGGTGAGGACCGGGCTTTGTTTAGATCTAAAACAGACTCTGCTCGTGCCTCACCAGGAGCCGACTCGCATTGGTGGGGAGAAGTATCACACACTATAGATAGAGGTCGCGACTCTCCCTCCCTCCACTCAAAATATCGTGGCTGACGCCCTGATTCAATCCCGGAGCCCTACTGTGCAATAGTAAGCGATATAGTAGAAAATACACGAAGTTATGGTTTAACAGGCATGAATGCTAACCATAAATAATTCAATCGATAACGATTTTTTGAGTTCATGGAAAGTAACACATTAATAATCCTCCAATATCAATAGTCAGTCATTAGTCGCAAGTTATTTGGTGTTAAATCGTGGCCAAAAAAATGGTGGTTTAGAGCTATGATTCGAGTCAGATTCTAACTATAGTATAAAAAACTACACGAAACATGACAAAACTATACATACACATCCCGTGTGTAAAAATATACCATACTACCCAACTTCATATTTGGGTAAGCTTTATATGATATAGTATACAATGTAAGTACATATGTAATTATTCCTGAGTTTTAACCGATTTCGAGAAACGGCATCCCTGCATACCCAGTGCGTGTTTTCTTGACATATGATCGGTACCCGTTTTCACTGTCACCAAACCGAAACACTGCGTGAACTCCAACACCTAAACAAACACATCACGAAACAAACCGTCTCTTCTCCTAGATGCTCCCGTCTGTGAACCCTGACATGTGTTCTCCGCCAGGTACCCACGGAGAGCGTCTGGTTTCCACGCCGCGCCTGCTGCCCACTCCGTCTCCTGTCGCGGCCGTCAGCTGCGGCCAGAGACACACCGTGCTGCTCTGTCGCTCCGCCGGCCCGGAGGCGGAAAACCTGCAGCTTTACGGTCAGTGGAAGAGCTGCAGCATTTTCCTACCGACGGGTTCTAGTGGCCCGGGCAAATCACGGCTGGAGTTTAAGCGATTTCCCGTTTTATGTTTTGAAGGGCTGTAGGCGTTGAACCTGCTGTTCCAGGGCTCAGAGCTCCTGTCATTTTATTGGCTTTTTGCACCAATAATTGTGTTCCCTTATTGATTTGTTCTATAAATTTGATCTCTTTTCACTTGATATTACCGACAATGTAGTTAAATAAAAATGCGATTTCTTCTCAATAATTCAATATGTATACAAATATTAAATTTTTACTTCCAAGTATTTTTAGATTGAGCTTTATATTCATAGCAATACATCTTACTCTCCACATAGGAAATTTTACTCTTTGGGACCAAGTAATTAAAGTAAAATCCAACTCTTTCAGAAAGCATCGATTGCTGGGTTATTATCATACAAATTGTAATATCAATATCCACTTCATTATATAATAGTGACGTCCTCTCAGCATTCATCACACTCTTGCAAACATAACAACTTCAGGACACTGCTGAAATACAACATTTCAGACGCTGTTATACCCTATAGTAGCTTGGTGTTGATGCATTTTTTTTTATCATTTGCATGTATTGCTGAGGAAAACCAGTCTCGGGATATTTTGGGCTTAGGGTGCGCCGACTTGTATTGCCATTTGACATAATTATGTATGGCAAAGGTCAAATTGATCATGAGCAGGGGCGTCGCCACAGGGGAGGACGGGGGGATACCGTCCCCCCCCCCCAGCCGTTAGGCTGGGGGGGATTATCCCCTCCAGTTTTGGACAGTCTCCCCAGGCATTATCTGACTTCACCCGAAACATTTTTTTTTTTTATTATCGCATGCGTTGCAAAGTATGGCTCGGCCTTTTCCCCTTTGAACTTTTTTCCCTTTTGAAGCGGAATTGGAGGCAATTTAAACAGCGTTCGACAGGCAGGAAGACATAGGCAATGACGCGAAATGGGCCTCTTGTTGCGTGTTTACGGCCACAATTTGTGAATGTTTCCGTAATACAAATAGTGTCTGTTCCTGTCCCTACACATTTGCTCTTTAGTCTTTCTGTTCCACGTGTTTTAGCGTGGTTGAAATAATAGGATATAAGAAGCTTCTTAAAAAAAGGTTGGTTTACATGAATGAATCGAAATGTATTGGAGGTATAAGTTAACAATAATCCAGAAAAATAGTCAATTTATCGTCAAATGCCTTCTGCAGCGGTCAAAATCCAGCTTTTGCAGTAAAACAAAACAGGAAAATTTCACACCGCTTTACGGCAAGTTTCGCAATTGCTTATACAAATTTGTCTTAGTCACTTATCCTCTACCAAGGCCGGAGGCCCACCGTCTATATTTCTGGGTTTTATCAGGCAAACCCCTAAAAATTTCGCGCCGCTTCGCGTTCGCGGCGCTAAATAATTTAAAGGTACCTACTATAACATGGAAATTCATATTGAAATGCTGCAAAGAAGCTTTTTTTCGCATTCATCTGACCCCACTTAAAACTTCGAGACACCCCGCCGAGCCGTTTTGAGATTAACGTTATTACACTATATTGTGAATATTCGTAGCATGTATGCTACAAAGTATTGCCGCTTTTGCGTTTTTAATGCTTTTTAAGCTCTATATACCAAAAAGTGACCGGCCCAAATCCGGGAGACAAAAATGGGTGCCTTGTTTGTCAAAAAAGTTGCCCCCAAACCGACGCTGATCCACTAGTGTCCGCCCCCCCCCCCCCCCACTCAAAAAATCGTGGCGACGCCCCTGATCATGAGTACTGTTGCATAGTAAGCCTTCGAAGAAAACACCAATCATGGTTTAACAGGTAATGAATGCTAACCATAAATTATCAATCGATAACGATTTTTGAGTTCATGGAAAGTAAATATATTCATAGTCATAGTCAGTCATAGTCAGTTTATTTGTGAATCGTTCCAACAATGTGGTTTAGTGTTTGATTCGAGTCAGATCACATAGTTAAAAAAACATACACGAAACATGACAAAACTATACCACTACCACTACATATTGTAAGCTTATATGATAATAGTATACAATGTAAGTAACATATGTAATATATTCCTGAGTTTAACCGATTTCGAGAGAAACGGCATCCCTGCATACCCCAGTGCGTGTTCTTGACATATGATCGTACCCGTTTCACTGTCACCAAACCGCAAACACTCGTGAACCTCCAACACCTAAACACACACACCATCACCGAAACAAACCGTCTCTTCTCCCTAGGTATGGGGGACAACCGCCGTGGCCAGCTGCTGGGCCAGCTGACGCAGCATGCTGGCGCCTCATTGGTCGAGCCGAACCGTGACGTCACACGGGCCCGGCTGGACGACCCGTCATTGGTTCCAGCTGCCGGATGACGTCATGCCTGTCCGGGTGCACTGCGGCTGGACTCATACCATCGTTGAATGTGGTGAGACTGAGATACGATTTATTTGTATTTATGTTCTCGTTTTTTTAGCTTCACGTTAATAAAGGTGCATCAGCGAGCTCTGGCTGGGAAATATCGCAGGACGTGTATGCAATTGCACCCTATAAGACCGCTTACGTAGCCCTTTTCAACACTTTATCCCTCTTTGGATAATGTTAAAGGGAGAGATGCGACCTGCAGGCCAAAAGATCGAGTTTTTGTGTCCAATCGTAGATTACGCGTGTCCGATTTCCACGAAAAGTCTTGTCCGAAACTGCCCCATTAGAGTCAAAAAAACATTTGGCACCAGCAATGATTGGCAATCATTCTTAAAATTGGAGTCGCCTCCGCACTATTTGAATCAATGTCTGATTGAGGGCACTCCCTGGGGATCTCTCCGGTTGGAATCATCGCCCTGCTCCATTCTAGCTTGCGGACTAAAATTGTCTTTTGAATTATTGCAAACTCAACATCACCATTCCGTCAGTGAACTTTAAAACTAAACAAGTGATCATACAGTTAATTATGTGTCAACAATCTCAGGTTTTTTCATGATAAGAACAAACCAAAATGCCTGAATTTCGGCCCAAAAGCTCTGGCTCGACTTTGGTCAGAAAAAGATAAATGACGTTACCCGTAACCACAGATAACGTTGGGAACGTCATGTGCCGGCGGAATTCGGCACTTTGATTTTGGGCCTCGGCTTGGGGCGGGAGCTATTGTTTTACATTGCTAACGAGACAAGATAATTCGCAGCAGTTTGACGCCAGGATTTAGTGATTCAGTGAGTTTTGACGTTGCAAGCATAGATAAAAGGTTTTTATATACAATTGTTTCTTAACATATTTATTTGTTCATTATAAATAAACATGAATATACATTTGTTGCAACTAAAAAGTACCTGGCTCACTAGCGGTTCCCCTTGCGTGGCCCCAACTGCTGCGAAAAAATCCAGCTTCTAGTGGCAAAACATCCAATGGCGAGCAGCATGGCTTTGTTTTGAACCAGCTGCGCCAAAATGATAGCAAATAGTCCAAGCAATATGGAAGCGCATCTGAATTATATAGTGCCTGTGGCACAAATGGACCAATGTTTTGGGAGTTGTAAAAAAATAGAAAATGCTTTGCCGAAACATTACTTAGGGCAAGTCTTGAGCAACGGGCATACATATATAATTAATTCCCAGCATTCATTTAAGCTACTTTTTAGAAGATCCTCCCGAGGTGGCACTATCCCTTTAAGGAGCACTATGCTGACTATGCCTAAGTGTTCGGGTTGTGGTGTCATGAAATTTTTCTTTGACTTTGTAATTTGTATTCAAAAATGACTTTGTACGATGATATGTGCCATCGAAGACCACCAATGGAGCCCTGTCGACCTCGTGCTCTTCACTCGATAATCATTGGAGCATACCTTCTGACTTTGCCCCATCCCCGTTCCGTCCTCTGAAGTAGCTGTCATAACACCCTCCCCCCATCTCCGTGTCCGCTATATCTGTCATGCCCCTCTCTGTCCTCTATGGCTGTCATGCCCCTTCCTCTCCCCTCGTTTCTCTATAGTGCTGCGCATGACCTCCCCTCTGTCCTCTGTAACTGTCATTGTCCCCTCAGTAGCTGTCATGTCCCCTCTGTAGCTGTCATGTCCCCTCTGTAGCTGTCATGTCCCCTCTGTAGCTATCATTTCCCCTCAGTAGCTGTCATGTCCCCCTCTGTAGCTGTCATGCCCCCTCTGTAGCTGTCATGTCCCCTCTGTAACTGACATTTCCCCTCAGTAGTTGTCATGTCCCCTCCCCCCCGTAGCTGTCATGTCCCCTCTGTAGCGTCATGGCCCTCAGGTAGCTGTCAAATGCCCCCCTTTAGCTTCAGTCCCCTCTATAGCTGTCATGCACCCCCAGTAGCGGGTATGTTCATGTCCCCTCTATAGCTGTCATGCCCCCTCAGTAGCTGTCATGCCCCTCTGGTAGCTGTCATGTCCCCTCTGTAGCTGTCATGTCCCCTCTGTAGCTGTCATGTCCCCTCAGTAGCTGTCATGCCCCCTCTTTAGCTGTCATGTCCCCTCTATAGCTGTCATGCCCCCTCAGTAGCTGTCATGTCCCCTCTATAGCTGTCATGCCCCCTCAGTAGCTGTCATGTCCCCTCTGTAACTGTCATGTCCCGCTGTCCTCAGCTGACGGTGTTCTGCGCGGCTGGGGCCGCTCCGACTACCACCAGCTGCACATACCCCATGCCACTGTCCGCCAGCTGGCGACAGGCTCTGAACACTGTCTGGCGCTGACCACCGACGGCAGGCTGCTGGCCTGGGGCTGGGACGAACACGGCGCAGCCGCCGGACAGCTGACTGCACCGCTGACGTCACAGCAGGGAGCGGTGACGTCACAGGAGGGAGCGGGGATGGCACAGGAGGGAGCGGGGATGGCACAGGAGGGAGCGGGGATGTCACAGCAGGGAGCGGGGATGTCACAGCAGGGAGCGGGGATGTCACAGCATGGAGCGGGGATGTCACAGCAGGGAGCGGGGATGTCACAGGAGGGAGCGGGAATGTTACAGGAGGGAAGTGGAACATCACAAGGTACACCTGTGCCGCCAGTGACGTCACCAGGCGGTGTGGTTGACGTCACCGGAGCGCTGCAGGGAAGGGTGATTAGTGTTGGCGCCGGGTACGGCTGTTCGTTTGCAGTGTGTTTGGTGGAGACGGAGCGGTCGTGACGGCAGGCCAGCATTGAAGGGCTTCGGGTGGAAATAGACAATAAATGATAAAGGATACAGCATAGCATCCGCATTCCGCACACGGATATGCACAGTGACGGCTCATCCGCCGTTCCGGTTTCAGGGGTGCTGTTGAGCAGAAGGTTGTGGGGCTATTGGTGCTAGATTTGATCGATTTTGTATTTGAGATAATGTGTAATGTGGCTGGATGTTTTCTACCGTTGTTATGTTTAACTGTGGTTTTACTGATTCGTGAAATGCCGATCTTTGTGTTAGGCATTTTACTGAGAATTGCAGCTTTGGAAAATGCAGTGCAGAGGACGTTAAGCAATGAGTTGTCGGGGACTTGAGGGTCAGGCCCTAAAGGCGAACATTCTGTGGGAAGAGGGACAGATGCATTGTCAAACCAAGGGCAACAGTAGGTAGCTGATGTTGGGTCCTGTCATTGGAGGCGGAACTTCGGCCAGGTGTAGCCCAGAAGACAGTCATACTACAGGTGGAGGGTAAAGCGACGTAGGACCAGCTAAGGTGAAGTGGGAATATTGTACAGGAGTACCGTAAGCCTGCTGCAGAGTACAGATGCTAAAGGAGTCAAGGAAACGAGTCATTGGCGACTGGTATGCTCCCTTGCTGTGGATTCAACGTTGAGTGGTTCTCCAGAGTTCTGGCTGTGAACTGCTTGGGTTCGAAACTTCTGTCCAGATATGTGACTTAATATGTATATTTATGGGATTGAGTTATATGAGTGTAGTGCACGCTAAAGCACACCATCGCTAGGCTACGTGCTTAACTCATTGTTGTTTTTCACGGAGCTAAGCTGTGTTTAGTAGGTAACCATGCGGAATGTGCATTATTTATAGCTTTCCCATATGTTTTTAGCCTGACGATGTAGCTCACGTATGGTAGCCTTCTGGTCGATTTGTTATCTCCCAAGTAGCCTTCCGACCTATTTCACCTTACACTGTGCGTAATATGGGCTTATATGCTTTGTGGCTTTGACGCTGTTTAAGATTGCAGTTCACTGGAAACTCATGCTGTGACTTGTGTGTTGCTGTCTCCTTCGTGCCGGCTTCGCTCATACTGTGTATTTTGGTGCGCTTATGATTTATGATGTACCACGATGGGGTGAGTGTGAGTTTGTAACGCAGGAACATCCGCCCCTTGTTCTTAGTAATCATCATCGGACGAGCAATGTGCTAGTGTTGTTACAAGTGTTGTTGTAACTTTTCAAGTGTTGTATTTTTAGTGATTTCTTTTGATTGTCCAAGACAGCTGGATTACCTTGCTCCTTCGTCAGGAATGAATCAATTGAATTAAATTTATTTTATTTTTCTCCCACTTTTCAAAGTCAATCAACACTGGGCTTTTTCATTTCGATTAATTTCACCGTTGTTGACTGACGGGTGCAGATACTATGCGGTAAATACACAATGTTATACAATGTTTGCATTGTTTGTACTTTTGTCAAAGGCACCGCACATGGATCGGTGTCTCGTGGAAGACACTACTTGGTTGAGCAATTCAGATATGCCGCGCTGGGCCGGTGTTCGGCGCCACCTTCCTTGGGCCGGGGGGGGGGAGCGTTTCGACGCCCCCTTCTAACTCGGCTCTAATGGGACCTAGACATAACCAAAAACACCACGCAAGAGGTCGTCAGAAGGCCTTTCGAAACTATTTTGGTTAAAAAAATTATCAGGTCAATATTAGGGTCACCAGAGGTCATCAATGGTCAGATTTTCCAGATTTAGGACTTCGCTCCAAATACCCCCAATTATCTCGGAAACTATGATAGCTAGGAGCAATTAAGTGAAGAAGCAATAGATAGCTATCTAAATTTGCAATCGCACCTAGGTTCTTAAATTAGTCATCTCAGGTCAATAGTTCGGGCTCCAAATGTAATCGAAAGTCAAAAAGTATTTTTTTGCCAAAAATGTTTTCACGAATAACTGTTTAGGTACTTAACCCGCGCGGCGTAAGGGTCTCCAGCCAAACGCGCGGCGTAGGGGGTAAATTTTACCCCCCATCTTATCTTCCGAACCAATAACCGCAGCGAGACGCGCAAGGCGGCGATCGAAAGCTTTCAATGAAAATAATCGAATGTATACCGAAATTTTTCAAGTTGGGTCAAATGTCGGGTCACGGTCAGGTCATATGGAAAATTCGAGTTAATTGAGTTAATGGCTCATACTTTTAATTATAATCCTTCGATTGAGACCATCAATGCACTTAGAGCTTTCAAAGGTGTAATACATCTCCTGCATTAAGTAAAAGTGAATTTGCATGCAAAGGTCAAGGTCAGGTCCCAAAAGGTCAACTGTCAGAAGAGGTCAAAGAAAGTCTTGTGATACATGTTTTAGGGGTTATTTTGCACGTAAAAATCGATAGCAACAGCAATTTGTACAACTCGACACCATGAAAGGTCAAGATCAGGTCATCTAAGGTCAAAACTGGAAACTGACTAAAATGAATAAACAATGCATGTTTCTAGGTCAGTTTTGTCTCATAAACACAAAAGTGGCATTTATATATCTGTATCAGGTCAAAAATAAAAAACGTGATTTTGAAAAATGACGTCATTACCTACTTATGCTTGGAGAGCAGTCACTGAAAAATGAAGATATTACTTTAAAATTTGGTTTGGGTATTTATTACACTTTATTCTCTTATATATATTCCGTTTTTTGAAAACCTTGAAAAAATGGGGGAAATAAAAAAAAATGACTGGGAAGTCAAGAACAAAAAAATTTTAAATCCAAAATTGCCATTTTGTATAAAATTTTATTTATTTCTCATTCACTTTTGCGTTTGCAATTTGCATCAAAGCTATGTTTTCTACGATGCATCAAACATTTATCGTTATTCAATCTCAAAATGGCATATGACATGACGTCATTCAAAAACGTCATTATCTCGCCAAAGTTTCCTAATTATTTTCTTTTTTTTTAGGAAGACTCAAAATCTTGATACTGAATCTGAAACTTTACTTTGGTAAGCGTACTAAGGTACTGAAAACTTTGACGTTGTTATCTGTAACAGTTTTTAAAGTTATTGCGGAATCCGGAGCTTATATTTACTTCCCCACGCCGTCAAGCGGTTTGAGTGAGATAGACAAATATTGACCTGCATAGTGTTTGTTCTCGTCAGGCGCTTTGAATCATGTTATTGTTCAGGTTAGGGTTCACTTAAAATTTACCCTCCAGGTCAAAGATAAAGTGTTGACCACAATAAGTCATGTCGTCTTATTGTGGAGACCGTTTGACGGGAGATAAACTAATTGGTGCTGGTTTTCAGCTTCTCCTATCTTAATTTTATCGAGAGGGTTAATTGACAAAAAGGTGTTGGTGACCTCGGATGACCTAGACTGACCCTGTAAGGGATACCAGAAAACAAAGAAACTGCCACTCGAATCTTCAAGAATGACCTTAATAACATGATAAAGAAGGAATTGGTTGATATCATTTGCGTTTCTAAGAATGGAAAGCATTTGAATATTCCCATTGACTTATAATGGAGAGTTCAAGAAAATGGCCTGACCTTACGTCACCGATATGCAAAAAATCCGAGATGTATCGAACCAATAGGTAGTAATGCTCTCATGAAATCCTGTAACCTAAGTAACAAAACCGATAAAAAAAAAAACTCGGGCTTTGGTAGGACCGCAAACTTGTTTGGAGGTAGGGTCACATGACCCGGCCTGGTGACCTAGTCCTAACCTGACATGACCTGAAGTAAAAAATAGAGAAGGCTGGGCAAAGGATCAATGAACAGGTACTGAAAATTTGGCGGCGCTTATCGCGCCGCCGTTTTCCCGATATCCCGGAAAAACCTGAGGGGGCGTCTAAACGCCCCCCCCCCCGGCCCGGCGCGGGTTATGAAACATTCGAGCTCGTAGGCATAATTCACCAGGATAAATCGTATCATCTGTTCGCAAGGAGGACGGTCTGCCCAGTTATTTAACATCTTCGCGCAGGGCCTCCTACATATTTTAGCTTTGCTAACACGATTTAAACGTCTTATTCTGGGTGAAGTCCCTACATGCTGAGTAAGAGCCTCCTTAATTTGTTTAAGGGCTCCCTCGGACCGACAGAGGACCCCTCAAGTCAATGAGGGCCCCTTCAGTGCGACTGGGGGCACTTAAAGACCCTCGGACAAACAAAGAGTCTCCTCAGGCAAGGCATGACAAAAACCACCTCAACCTGGCCAAGGGCCCCACAAGTCACCAGCCGCCCCCTGAGGTTTGAGGTCGAGAGGGCCCCCTCCTGCTGCCATCATAGGGTTATCCAGGCCGACAAAGGGCCCCTCAGGCCGACCTTCCCCCTCAGACCATCAGATGGCCCCTTCAGACGCCAGCTCATGCCGACTGAGAGCCCCTTAGGCCGACCAAGGGCCACCTTAAGCTGATTGAGGGCTCTCTCAGGCGGCCAGAGGGCCCCTCGGGCTACAAGAGAGCCCCTCAGGCCTACATAGACTCCCATTCAGGCCGACTGGATCCCCCTCAGGCCGACAGAGGGCCCCGTCGGGTCGATCTGAAAGGCCCCTCAAGTTGACCAGGAGGGACGTAGCCAAGGGGGGGGCACGGGGGCTATGGCCCCCCTGAGCGGAATAAATTCACACTAGATAGAATGAGATTCTCTGAAAACCGACCCTACCCCCCCCCCCCTGTAGCAACATATCGCTGAGGAGCAAAATGTGATTTCACACCTAGAATAGAATGGATTTTAGGAGCAAAATGTACTTTTTTCCGACGTGCCCCCCTCCCACTCCCCCCTGAGCAAAATCCTGGCCACGTGCCTGAAGTTGGCCGAGACTTGCTGCAAAAGATAAAATCCCATCTGGGTCATAGTTTGACATGCTTTCATATTAAAAAAAAATATACATCAGTTCAGGGATTTCAATCCCGGGCAGTTTGGCTATCCGGGATTTCGGGATTTTGTTAATGTCCATCCCGGGATCCCGGGATTTCCTTTTTTCTTGATCGTCTCGGTGCTTTTGGTCAGAATCACGCGTTAAACGTCTGGATGCGTACCCAAACTTTCTGTTTTATCTAAATAATGAACCCTTTCGCTCTAAATCGCGCACAAAAAGATAAACGTCCGAAATCATGAACCTGGGCCCACAAAATTTTCATGAAAATGTTTTTTGTATGCCATCGCGAGAACCATATCCGAACTGAGATTCCCAACCCAATCGGCTTATTGCGTCCTCCTGCACCGTTCGTGTTTGGGCGTTGCGAACCAAAGCCGCATCCGTATTCGTACAAGTCAAATACATTGGCAATTTGTGAGGCCTATTTAGAACAAAACGAGTACCAAAAGGTTTAACCCTCGCCAGTGTAGGGGGCGGGTGCCACCCCCTCGGTTTTTCCAGAATAATTTGCGTAAAAATCAACTGATCGTGATGAACCTTTCAGTATCCCACTCTGCATCAATTAGACACATACAGTTAACATTTCGAACTTCTAACTCGTATGACCCATCATAACCTTTGAACTGTTTATCAAGGTCGTGTTTGGCGAAACTGGCATCCCTCAGTAACGATCCTAGAAACATGTGCCGAGATGTTTGTTCACGTTCAGGAGCATAAAACGCAAAATGAGTCACAATAACTAGGAGACAGTTGTGGCTTCTGCAGAAATTGCGATCCCGTTTGACCTTTTTAGAGGTCAACGGAACTCATTGACTTGCAATGACCTCAGATGTCTTTTTTCGTCTTCTGTCCGTTTCTAGTGCAGCTTTTGACGCTGATTCCAATTATAAGATCCATTTTACATGATTATGTGTTCCACTAGGGTCATGCACTGCTAAAGGTCAACCGAGGTTACTGACCTTAGATGACCTGACATGACCTTTTATAATTTTGATTTTTTAGGTCATTTTGTGATGTTTGTTTTCAAATTTGGCATCTATTTAGCATTTCAAGATGTTCTTTTATGATTTCAGCTCGATAAGTTCTAATTTTTTTACACATGTAAAATTTGATGACATATTTGCTTTGACATGACCTCATAGGTCACTTAATGACCCAGGACCTTAAAATCAGGTGTCGGTGGGTTCCTCTCGTCACAAGCGATACGCTCGTTTTTTAATCGAAGCTCTAGCTCAATTAAAGGCCAAACACCAAGGGGGGTCGTAACCCCCCCCCCCTACACGGTCACGCAATGATCTTGCCCTACACGGGCGAGGATCATTGCCCTACACGGCCTATTACTTGCGGGGGGCAGATTTTGCCCCTCCCGGTATTTTTGCGCTCGCCATTTATAAATCGTTGTTACCGTCTCGNCCCCCCCCCCCAAGGTTTTTACAGAATAGCAAGGAAATGAAGGCGCACAGCGCCGCAAAATTTTGTACAGCTGTTTGAACATCAACTGTCCACACTTTGTCAACAAATTGACTTCAGGTCTTTTTAGGTCAGGTCACCAGGTCACGCAAGTGACCTTGCCTTCCAAAATGTTTGTGATCGTGCCAAAGCCATAGCTTTTGTCTGAAAGATTTGAGACTTGCAGGATTCCATAAGATCATAAGTACCTACAATTAGTGTATCTCGGATTTTTTATACATTGGTGACCTAAGGTCAGGTCAGTTTCCTGACCTCCCCATTATAAGTGAACGGGAAAATAAACAAATGTTCCCAATTCAGGGAATATGCATTGGATCAGGCCGATTCTTTCAGAATCATGTTATTTTAGCTCATTCTGGATGACCAAGGTATAATTGTAATGATGATGATGATGATTTGGGTTTAAGGGCGCCTCAACTGTAAAGTTATGTGGCGCCCATTGGTATAATTGTAGCTCAGTGATCTCTACAAGGTCATCTGAGGTCATCAGCAATGATTTGCTAATAACTCTTGATAGAATAAAGATAGAGACGAGCGGTTGACACCACTGTGTTTGTCTCGTCTGGCCACGTCACCCAATATGCAGCATGACCTACCTAGGTCACAAAATTACCTTGACCAGATGCAAAATTTTGAAGTTTACCTCACCGGGTCACCATGTATATGTTTCAAAGCGCCTCGACGACACAAATACAATGATGTTAACATAATTGTTCTATCGTTGTTAGATAAAAAGCTGTTCAGGGAAAAAAGTTAAACCAAAATTGCATTTTTGACCTTTGATGACCTCTGGAGCCTAAACTATTGATCTGAGCTTAACTTTGAGGACACCCAGTGCAATTGCATTTTGTATGAGCTTTCTATTGTTTTTTTTTCTGTTTGTTCCTAGCTAGCATAGCTCACAAGATCAGTTGGCCAAACTGCATGGAGCCAATCTAAATAATGATTAGTCAATATTTAGATTGTGACATCAAAATGGCTGGAGCAATGCCCTTCAATAGAGCGGTAATTAAAATTTATATTAACTTTCTGACATGTACACCTTTAAACAGTTCATCATGGTTTAAAAAGTGCCCATAGCAGCAAATTGTCTTCCCCAGTGAAAGAGCAAGTACATTTTCATTTGATTAGAGAATCTCAGAGTAAACAAGCATACATTGTGTCAGATATGACTTGAAATGAAAAGACCTGACTGTTGAAATTGTTTTGTTTATGCCTTTTATATTATTAACAGGAAATGTTTCTTTATTTTGCTGTTTATTTTTCAAAATAAGATTTTGATACAATTATTTTATGCCCAAACAATACTTTCTAGAAAAAAAAAATATATTTTTGTATTTTTGTAATCCAAGCTTTGATTTAACAACTAATGAGGTATTCTAAAATTAGATTGGTCCACAGCTGGTGCACTGCCAGAAAAGTGTTTATAATTTATATTTTGTTTGCGGCATTCCCATGATTAACAACCATAAACAAAAGTTGTTTCAGTGGATGAGGGATAGCTTTAGATGAATTCTGTCATTACCCAGGGCTGCGGAGTCGGAGTTGGAGTCGGAGTGCGGAGTCGGTCGGAGTCCGTAATTTTTGGCCGGGAGTCGGAGTCGGAGTCGGAGTCGGTAAAATTGTGAACCGGACTTCCGACCCGGCTGCAGGTGTCGGGCACGTAGGGCATCGTACTTTCAGAAGTATTTTTAATGGATCACCAATGCGATAACTTAAAAAATAATGTTTTGAAGTCTTGGAATTTTTCACTAAGTTTATTTCCATACCATGAATTTTAACTAATAATGTGGTTATCATTTACCATGGACGTAATAGAGACAACTCCTATACTCAGGGAATGTCTTCGGTCGCAGGTCAAAAATGCCACTCCATGGAATTTTGCTGACGATCATAAGAAATCGGTAGATCGGTAAACCGATCCGGCTTACAAGCAATTCTAAGCTTGTCAAGCGAGATAAGTAATTCCCCTCTCTTTTGTTAGGATAAATAGTAGCCTTTTCCCACACAAATGAAATTATTACTTGAAGTCGACAAACAATACCACACTTCAATGTACTATTTCAAGTTTTTTTTTTAATCACATTTTCCCACAAAAATAGAGTTATCACTTGAAATCGACAGACGAGACCAAAATTTATTGTAAAATCGTCACATTTTGCAAAAAAACTTCCCTTTCGAAAGATATTGCAATTTAAAGTTAATAAGCGTTCCACCCTTTACACGACCGGTATTTACAAGGTGCTTGCAAATACTTTTGGTCCTTTTCAAATTGCGGGCATTTTTTAATGAAATTAATTGAAAATTGTATTTTGTGCTCTACTTCTTGTAATTATATGTCCGTAGGTCCCCTATATCTAATAACCATTGAATGAACAGGTAACCAAATTAGCAGTTAAACGATGCACTTTTATGGCGGTCTTTTNCCTTCAAAAGATATTGCATTTTAAAGTTAATAAGCGTTCCACCCTTTACACGACCGGTACTTGCAAGGTGCTTGCAAATACTTTTGGTGCTTATCAGATTGCGGGTATTTTTAATGAAATTAATTGGTAAATGTATTTTGTGCTCCACTTCTTGTGATTATATGTCCGTAGATCCCCTATATCTAATAACCATTGAATGAACAGGTAACCAAATTAGCAGTTAAACGATGCACTTTTATGGCGGTATTTTTAAGTGGTTGCGACCCTCAATTAAAAAATAATGATTCATTGATTTTGAACATTAGGAATTTTAATAGTTTTGTTCTTGTTGTATATAACACTAAGCTTTATGTAATCATGAAAGATAGTAATTTTCCCCCAACAAAATAACAAACAATAAAACAACGGGAAATTACAGTTCAGAAGCTCATCGATGCATTTGGACAACGACCCACTCGATCTTAATTTAGTGTCATCGAGTTTGGTTTACGGTCATTTGTCCAGAGTTTAATAAATTTGAAACATATGGCGCTCTTCAATAGTGTGGAAAACAACAGTAATGAGTTTTCAATTAAGTATATGTACTTGTTTTTAATTGGTAAAAAATACACCTAGAGGCTGGAGCAGCTTCCCCCCCCCCCCCAACAGCACACGGTTCCCTGGCGTTTCTTCTTGATCTGTTTTCGTAGCGGAAACGTTAGGAAAACTCATAATGTCGCCTCAAAAATATTTCACATGGTCCATGACCAATGCTGCTTATTGTGAAAAGAAGGTATTCTTTACATTTGGGCAGGTCTCTTATATCAGATCATCAGAAATTGCATTGCCATTATATAATAAATTTCCGTGTATTGATACTCTCTGCACAATATCAAAGGTAGCCAAATAGCTGAGCCGCCAGTCATTGTCGGCGCCGCTCTAATGAACAATGAAACATGGCTTATGCTTTAAAAATTGTTAACAGTCAGTGGTTGCTTTTTTGAATCTTATCCGCATATTCTGTATTAATGCAAGTGAAAGCAACTTCGCTGATTGCTACTCGAATGTTAAAGGTTTCCTTGATTTGTTTTTTAATATTTGAAAAGAATAAAAAGAATGACTATTGCATCCCTATTGACTTCTATGCACCATTTGAAACTAAATAAATGCATGTTAAATTCTTCAATTTGTACTGGGAACAGTTAATTGATTTAGTTTGCTCAGGGGGGCATGGCCCCAGCCCCCTCCCACCACCCTGGCTACATCCCTGCAATTCTAGCTGATAGCCAAATATAGCTTATGAACAAATCTGACAAACACGGCCAAGATGTGCAAGCTGATCGCTGTTGTCACACTTTTTACTAATTTTGAAGGAGCCGGAGTGGACCCCCTGGTTGTTCTTATTAGCAAACATAAATTGCAATTTATTAGCAAGAATGTACCCACCAGCAGACTCGTACTCACTCACATTGTTTTAGTCGACTCAAGTCTGACTCAACAGCCGAAGAACTGAATCGATTCTTGACTTAAAGGGACACTGCCACCTTAACATTATATTTGAGTTGAGATAGCAATTTTCAGTGCTAGGCTTGATTATGTACAGTATAAGTTAAACAACCACCGACGTCGAATCACAAATAAATTTAAGTTGTGGTTTCTGACATCTGTAACATCCCAGTCCCAGTGTATTTGAATGGGGACCTGATCGAATGACGTCACTCTTTACTAAATTGTTTGATGATAGTCGAGTTGTTTACATTGCCATACATTAGCCGTACATATGGCAGCGTAATGGTTTTCTCTATTCCCGAAATTCCTTCCTATGACGTCATCAGCCCACATTTTTTTCTTCTCTGAAATTGAGCACTGTTAGTGAGAAACAAATGTCATAATCGTGTTCGGCAGCAATTATTTCTTATTTAGCACCACTAGCGGCTTACATTTTAAAACTTTTGGGAAGATGACAGTGTCCATTTAAGTGCTGTTAACAAATAAATAAATCGACTCGACACTTGACTCATAAGCTGTTTATGAAAATGAATCGACTCGACTCTTGACTCAAGTGCAGTTTTCACAAGTTGACTCGACTCGACGCAAAAAAACATTTGAGTCGACACAATTTCACTCATCACAAGTTTAATTATTACTTGATGTTGACCGTGGGGGGGGGGGATTATAGGGTTGGGTAAGCTGTCAGATAAAACACATTCTATTTAGTGTAAATTGGTTTGCTCAGGTGAAGTGGCGTGGACTAAATGCCTCCTTAGCTATGTTTCTGTTGCATTTGACTCACATTTGTTTGAGTTGACTCAAGTTTGACTCACAGCCGAAAAACTGACTCAACTCATGACTCAAGTTTTGTTTCAAACAGATTGAATTGACTCGACTCTTTACTCAAGTCCTGCTTTTAAAAATTGAGTGGACTTAACTCATGACTCATCAAAAAATGTCTGACTCATGAGTCGATTCATAATCATTCTCCGGTCAGTTACAAGTCTGCCTACCAGTGTGTCCGGATCCCGAATTGGGATCTAGGATTCAAGTGTATCCCTAAGCATACAATATATTAGAATCTGGGATCTTTATGTATCCCTCGGATTATTGCGTACGTGGATCTGGTGTCTCATGTAGATCCCGGGACACAGGACACAAAGATCCAGATCTCAGCTGGATCCCGGATCCAGGCACATGTCTGGTATCAGCCGTAAGGGCATCAACGCAACCACGCAATGCGATTCTGGCCACGAAGATAGAGATAATTTCGCCGCAGTTGCACAAACAAATATTTGTTTTCCTTTTAATCACAAAATTATGACAGCTTGGATGCAGTTACTAACCAATTTCATATACGTTTCATGGTTTTCCAGCACTAAGAACACATGGTAATAATAAAAATGTATTTTTTTATCAATTTAGTCCGAGGCTGGGGGGATCCAACTGCGCGCAAATCGGCTCGTTAGCTATGATGGTGCGTAAGTTGGCTCGGAAGGCATTTTGGAGGATCCACCTGCGCGGAGAGCTAGTTGGTGCGTAAGTCGGCTCGTAAGTGGTCGACTTACGCGCTAATTTTTACGAATTTTATTTTTACCCCCGCGTAAGTCAGCGCGTACCGTGTCTCATCCGTTTCTAATAACAAAATATTGTAATAAAGATAAAGTTTTTCCATTTGAATCTTGATATGCTAGATGATACTGTGGGCTACATGTTTATATAAAAAAATAAGGTTGTTGGGATACTGATACCCATACCAGAAATGCAGGTTTAAGAAAAGGTATCATTACCATGAAACAACATCTTATCTTATCAATATCAAACAAAAGGTTTAACACCATCGTGTTTGTCTCCTCAAGACGCTTCGAAATCATATACATGATGACCTGCAAAGGTCAATTTGAAAATTTGACCCAAGATCAAGGTCACGTGTTGACCCAAGAAGGTCATATTGTATACGATTCGATTCGTCTTGACGAGCCAAGCAAATTGATACCATTCGTGCGTCTCTATCGTTATTATATCGAGTTATTGACAAATCAACTACGTGTGACCCTCGGCATGACCTCGTAATGTCACATACCTAACAATTGCATCCACATAGTTAACGAAACTCTTCTTCGGGGCCGCTCGTGAGACTGCCATATTTTTCCCCGTGTGTGCGTGTGCGTGTGCGTGTGCGTGTGCACGCGTGTGTGTGTGTGCGTGCGTGCGTGCGTGCGTGCGTGCGTGCGTGCGTGCGTGCGTGCGTGCGTGCGTGGCGTGTGTGTGTGTGCGTGCGGTGCGGTGCGTCGTGTTTTTTTTTTCCTCTCTCTCTCTCTCTCCCCTCCCCCCTTCCTCCTCTCTCTCTCTCTCTCTCTCCCGACCCAGGGCATAACTCTCTCGCGTCCGTCCGTCACCCCGTCCCTGCCCCATGATCCCGTGTTGTTGTTAGACGCCCGGTTGCACTGCTGACTGAAGAGGCCCCGGTTCGGCAGAAACATTTCGAGTCCGGTTTCGAGTCTTCGAGAGAGGCCCCGGTTACGGCAGTGCTGATAGATTGATACATCTGAATTTGCCCTCCCTCTTCCTTTCGATTTATGCGCATGTTCGCACAGCCCCGCTATTAATAAGTGAAAATTGGCTTTGACACGATGGTTTTCGACCTACCCGAGTGAACTAACCCTACCGAGTAGCTGGGCCGTCCGACGTTTAAACGTGCGTAAAGTTCGGGCCATTTAATCGCTAACGCGCTGGCTTACGTACTAAATAACACCGATCAGCCCCTCTTTCTTTTGGATCCTTCTCTCCGATTTTCTTCCGCACCAACTTACGCACCCAGGAAGCGCGGAGTTAATGCAAGTGCGTAAGAAAGTTACGCGCCTTTGGATCCCCCCAGCCCGAATGTTTTGTATGGATGACTTTCCGAGGGTAGGACCCGCGCTAAGCAGAGCGTGTTGCGCTGGTCCTGACCTCATTACCCGATCGCGCAATTCCTGCTGGCCGTCAGAATTTAGAGACGAAAGTTTTACGTTCCCGACATACCTGACACGGTCGCGCCCACTCACTGATGTCACCTGGCCTTGAGTGCGACCGCTGCCACCGACGCAGGCCCTCCAGTCAGGGCAAATAGCGAGCGCCGAAGCGATCGAACCCAGGCAGCCACTACCGGGATAGGTCAGAAGTCCAGCGCTCTCCCACTGAGCTACAGGGGCGGACTATGGGCTCATTCTCGACACAAAACGATTGTCAACAATCATCGTGACATCGAGGATTTATCAGGACGAACGTACGGCGCGTTTTTATCTCGTAACTTTGCAGTTTGCACCATTTTGCTTTAAATACGTTGGTTTTCAGCAATGTAATGGGGGCACCAGTGATTGCTGGCTTTTTCCCCAGTGACCAAATTATGCACCCTAGTGGGATCAAAATTCGTATGTGACATACGATTGTACGGTCTGTAAAGTAGATAAAAGCGTCACTGAAGCATGCTTTTAATTATAACCAATAATACGCCGTTTACAGCACCTAGCGTAGCTTTGAGATCTTGAAGACGGACACTTGCCCCTTGTTGCGTCTGTTCAAAATTGGAGTGGATCACCGGTGTTAATTTATATACGTATGGGGTGGCCCTCAGTGCGTTCATATGTTGACTCTGGTCACCAAAAGATGTTTGCAGATCTTTCAATGTTTTCTGGCCACTGACGAATTCAAAGGGATTAAAGGGACACTGCCACCTTAAAGGGAGAGTGGCCACCTGCAGGCCAATATCGAAGTTTTTGGTGTCAATCGTAGATTACGCGTGCCGATTTCAGCCTGAAAAGTCTTGTTCGCCGAAACTGCCCCATTGGATCAAAAAATATCATTTGCACCAAGCAATGATTGCAATCATTCTTAAAATGGAGTCGCCTCCGCACTATTTTGAATAACTTCTTTGGCGGACTAAAATTGTCTTTTGAAATATTGCAAACTCAACATCACCATTCCGTCAGTGAACTTTAAAATTAAAATAGTGTATAGCATTAATTATGTTCAAAATCTCAGCTTTTTTTCCATATAAGAACAAACCCAAATGGCCCCTAATTTCGGCCCAAAGCTCTGGCTCGACTTTGGTCAGAAAAGATAAATGGCGTTTACCCTCTAACACAGATGACGTTGGAACGTCATGTTTGCGGCGAATTCGGGCTTTGGCTTTGGGCCTGGCTTGGGGCGGGGGAGCTATTGTTTACATTGCTAACGAGACAAGATAATTCGCAGCAGTTCGACGCCAGGGATCCGCTAGTGACTTCAGTGAGTTTTGGACGTGCAAGCATATAATACAGTTATGATATCAATTTGTTTCTTTACATATTTATTTGTTCATGTTATAAATAAAAACTGAATAACATTTGGTTTGCAACATAAAAGTACCCTGGCTCACTAGCTGGTCCCTGGTGGCCACGCTGCGAAAAATCCAGCTTCTTAGGTGCAAACATCCCAATGGCGAGGTATGGCAATGGCTTTGTTTTGAAACAGCTGCGGCAAATATGATAGCAATAAGTCAACAATATGGAAGCGGCCATCTTGAATATATAGTGCTGTGACAAATGGGACCAATGTTTTGGGAGTTGGTAAAAAGTAGAAAGTGCTTTGCAGAACATTGCTTTAGGGCATTTGAGCAAACAGCATACATTAATAATTAATCCCAGCATTCATCTTAAGCTACTTTTTAGAAATCTCCGAGTGGCACTATCCCTTTAACAATTATATTTGAGTTGAGATAACCATTTTCCGTGCTTGGCATTGCAATTATGCATAGTTTAAGTTAAAACAACCACCGAGGTCGAATCACAAATAAATTTGAGTTTGGTTTTGACATCTGCAAAATCTCGGGGTCCCAATGTATTTGAACGGGGACCCCGAGCCGATGTCGTCGTCTCTCTGGATTAAATGTTGATTATAAACGACTTGTTTTACCTTTGGCCATACATTTTACACACTAACCATACATATGGCAGCGTGAAAGTTTTATATATTTTCCAAAAGTTCCCTTCATATGACGTCATCAGCCCAAATATTAAAACGCATTTTTTTTTTAATTTTAGCACTTTTTGTGAGAAACAAATGTTATAATCGTGTTGGGCAGCAATTACTTCATATTAAGCACCACATGCGGCGTACATTTGATAACTTTTGGAAGGTGGCAGTGCAAATGCCAAAGACCCAAAACTGCCTGAAATCAGCAAATAATTGACGTAAATTGTAATTAGAAATCCCAGCATCATTAATGAAATAAAGTTGTTTATTTAACCCATTTTTTCATAAACAAACAAAACCCAATGTATTTCATTTATTGTTTTATGTTCTTGGGGATTTCACCGCAAAACTTTTTGTTTACAGTTCTGGGTTCTCCCTTGTTTTTGGTTTTAGATCAGACATCTGACACATACACCTATCATGGCTTCAGCCACAGTGATCCGTGGAAAACCAAGCTTCTAAAAAAGTCGTTGGTTCTAGGAACATACCCTACCCAAGATCACCTTCATCACATCACAATACGAAACCGGGGAATATCGGGGAAGCAATCTTTTCTCCTTTGTAAAGTTTGTATTGAGCGATGTGACAAATTCGAAATGAACTTAGACGAGCAATATAACGACATTTGTTGATTTTGCCTAATCACCATTGGAGCCGATTGGGGGGGGGGGGCGTCAGATGCCACTCCCGGCACGACTAAGCTGTTATGGCTACTTGCCTGCACTTAACCATATGCCTTAGCAATATTGCTTTGTTTTTTAATTGCCCCCCCCCGTGATCATTCCTTAGCCGAGGCTCTGCCTGCCCCCAGGTACACTGGCACCGTCGTGGCCCTGGTACGCCGGCGCGGTCGTGGCACTCACTGGTACGGCGGCGTGGTGACGCCCCTGGTACACTGGTGCGGTGGTGTCCCTCATACACCGGTGCGGTGTTTGGTGTCCCTCATACACCGGCGCGGTGGTGCCCCTGGTGCACCGGCGCGGTGGTTGGTGTCCCTCATACACCGGCGCGGTGGTGCCTCTGGTGCACCGGTGCGGTGGTACCCCTGATACCAAGGGTGGATCCAGGTCTGGTAACTTGACCTGAGATGACCTGAAGTCAAATGTTTGACAAAGTGTGTGCAATTGATGTCCAAACATCTGTTCAAAATATGTTGGCGCTGCGCGCCGCTGTTTTTTCGATATTCTGGAAAAAACTCAGGTGGGGGGGGGGGCAAAATGACCCCCCACCAGGGCGAGCCTCGCCCCCTTCGCCTGGCGATGGTTAACATGTAGCCTGCTTGAAAGTTAATATTTAATGAAGGGAGTGAGACCTTGCCTTGGGTCCAGCGCCAGGAATTACCGTCAAGGAGAGCCTTTGTAAGATATTTCTTGGAATTAATTGATCCATTTCCTTATTTGTATAATTAACTGCAAAACTTAAATTATTCCGCAAAGCGGCTCGATTTTTCCATTTTTATTCTGAATAGCCAGATTTTGACTGTTTCTTTACGCTATTTTTTACGATAAATTATTATCTTTCCCAGAGAACCAGACTCACCATGCTAATACTCCAATAGTACCAAATTAAGTTTCCGATTGGAATGCATGCGGGTAAATTCACTGATTATCCTTTGGGGGAGGGGGGCAAAAGATATGTTTGTCCCCTCCCTTTTCGCTTGGGGGCATGTCCGGATTACCCTCTGGATCCGCCCCTGATAATGGATGGACACCTAACAGACCTTGGAAGTCTGCCCCGTGTGCAAATTTAACGCCTCGAGTGGCTCCGGTAATGTAATACTAGCGGCTCGGATGGCGGCGGTGCCGGCCCCATTGGGAGGGAGGGGTGGGTGCGGATTCAGCCGACGACTCGTGTTCCCACGGTCTGCACATCACGGCACGATCTAGGTAGGCTGTCCCGCATGGCAGTCGCATGCTGCTGTATAATAGTCTGGCTGCAGGGGCTCCGCCAACGGCGGGATGGTGGCAGAGCGGGACAGTTCCGTATTTAACATTAGGCCTAATGGGCGTTGCATGGAAAGAAATGGACTTCAAAATGCCGCCGTCCCCCCCCCCCAACTTTCGGGAGGTGGCGTCGCCCTTGCATGGCTGCTGCTGCGACGGCGCCGGGGAGGAAGGGGGTGGGGGTGACAGATGTCACTGGGAACGACGAAGAATCGCGTTCCCACGCGCCGCGCGTTGTCAACGTCGGTGGTTTCACGCGGTTAATGCGAGTCGGGCGACTCAACGGCATCATCAGGTGTAGTGACCAAAATCACCGGCGGCCGGCGGGCCGGCTGAATGGCTGCTGGCGGGTGTGTGTGGCCGGCTGGCTGGCTGGCGGAGGGGATGGTCCAGGCCGGTGTGGATGCTGCTATTCCAATATAAAATTTGCAAGGGGATCCGGGGGGACATGTCCCCTCAAAGATTCTGCGACTTTGATTTTCCTATCATAAAATAGTTCGGACAAACTCTGCAAATTTATCGTACAAATTTGATTTGCAGCAGTAAAAAACTAGCTATCCACAGTCAGTACAGGAAAATTTCGTGCCGTTTCTCGGAAGGACACAAGTTTTGCAGTTTCTTATACAAATTTGGAAAATAGGGAAATTAATTGCATGAAGTACAATGACTCTCCCTGGCGGTAATTGCTGGGGCGGATCCAGGATTTTTTCGAAGGAGGTTTGGGGCGGCAGGACATAGTGGCACATTTTTTTCGGGGAACAGGGATGCATTTTTCCGGAAAATTGGAGCGCCGTATCTTCAAACATGAGGGTCGGATCTTGGATTTTACTGATTTGGGGCATGCATTGTCAACGTCATGGGCCAAAATGTTAATTAATTACATCAAAGATCATGCAAATAAATGCGAATTTCCCTACGTCTCTCATTACCAGTTTGTATTTCCTAAAAATATATATTTATTTAAAAATTATAAACCACTCTTTTTAAAAGCACTCTCAAATGTGGACATGCCGTCCGTCAGTAGCACGAAGATTCGAAGACGATCATGGATGTGCGGGTGCCTAGCCCTATGTCTGTCACGGCTAAGTCACTCACCTCTCTCTCTGGCCTGCCGAAATATATACCTCTCTCAGAGGTAGATCCAGGGGGGGGGGGACAAAATGGGCAACTGCGCCCCCCCCCTCCTAGCAAAAAGTCGGTTGGCAAAAGGATGCTTTTCCCCCACCCCAAATCGGGAAAAATGCTATTTTAATATTTATAATATTCATTTTTTAACCATTTAGCCTTTCCAAAAATGCCACTCTTTTAGCGTGTTTTAAGCAACAGATTATTAACGTGAATATTACATAATGTGCTACTTAGCTATGGGAAATTGTAATTTAGTCGATACGTGAGATAACTCGGCACGACGCAACGATGTTTCAGAAAGGGTCGACTGAAATGCCATTTTGACTGCTGCAAAGGCCATTTTTACGATAAGTTGTTGTCTTTCCCGCAAAATGGTAAGTTTACACCGTTTTCTCCTAAGATAATTGTTTTTCACGTTCAGCATAGGCGTAGGAACAGGCAGTGGTGGCGGAACGTTTCTGGGCAAGGGGGGATGGGGCACTTCGATTTAAATCCCCAAGTTTCAATCCTAAGCTCAAATGTGAAATGATGCTGACCGGGAGGGGGGGGTATGGAGTCGGGTCGTCAGCAACGTCGCATTTTATCTAGTGTACATTGGTATTTGCTCAAGGCGGGGTGGTGACATGGCCCCGTGCCCCCCTCTTGGCAAGGTATCTGGTCGCGCGGCTATATGCGATTATACAATATATGCGTATAAGCAGGGGCGTCGCCACGAGATTTTGAGTGGGGGGGGGGACGGACACTGGTGGATCCAGCCGTCGGTTTGGGGGCAATCTTTTTGTGGCAAAAAGGATACCCATCCCATTTTTCCTCCCTGGATCTGTTTTGGCCGGTCACCTTGGTTTGGTATTAGTGCTTGAAAAACATAAAAAATGCAAAGAGCGCAATACATTGTAAGCATACAGCACGGAATGATAACATATAGAGTAAGTAATGAGAGGCGCTTATCTCAAACGACTCGCGGGGTGGTCGGCGGAAGTTTATTATGAGTTGGGGTCCAAGCTGAAAGACGAAAACAAAGACTTCTGTCGCAGCATTTAAATATGAATTTCCCTGATGTTAATAATAGATGACGCCTACTTAAATTATTTCGCGCCGCGTAAGCTCGGATTGTAACAGGGTTTGCCTGATAAAACCCAGAAATAAGACGGGGTGACAGCCGGCCTTGTTAGAGGAAAAAGTAGATCTAAGACACAAGTTGTATCAAGCAAGTTCGAAACTTGCCGAGCAGAAGCGGTGTCGCATTTTTCGGCAGTCTGATCTTTACTGGCGATAGCTGGTATTTTGGACGCTGCAAGGCAATATGATCGATAAATTGTTATTTGTGCGCTGATCTAATTGCATTAAACATTGTTACAGTTTTATCCCAAGGTAAAGCCATTATACACGATAACCGATTGTTTTTTTGTGAGGCTTAATCGTTTGGGGGGCAAACAGGCCGCTTTATGCCTGGGGCACGGCTCTAAATGCCCCCAGGATCCGCCAGTGCTGGTAACAGTGTAAATAATTTGAAAGCAGCGACAGGCAGCCTACGACTTTTACGCGCCTAAATGGTCCTTGTGTATCTGGAGGAGCTTAGGGGAGATGGCTCGGGGATGGAAATGGAGGGTCCTTACCTGGTTCCCACTATTCATTAGATATTCGGTCCAGCAAGCTGGGCAGACTGGGAGCAGGTTCCGGGCTGCGGTGCTCGCGTCTTTGCGGTTCCGCGTTGCCTTTTTCGGGAGCTGGGCAGGCAGACTAAGCTAACATGTCAGCTAAAGTTTTTATGAAAGGAACGGGCCTGGTCCCCTGGGCAAAGCAATTACTGCTAAGGAAAGCTCTGGCATAACTTAAATGGAATTGAATTTCTTTAATTTTCAAAATTTGATAATAAGCAATAACAAAACTTGAGTGATACAAAAATTGCAAAAATGTCATTGTTTGCCGAGTGAAGTGGCAGATAAATGCCTGGGAGACTGTCCGAAACTGAGGGGATAATCCCCAGCCTAACGCTGGGGATGGGGGGACGGTGTCCCCCGTCCCCCCTGTGGCGACGTCCCCCCGTCCCTGCGTATAAGTCTGGATCCGCCAGTGCACTTGCGGATCCAGACTCTCTCCGACCTCCGTAGGGGCATCTTTTTGTGGCAAAAGCCACCCCATTTTTTCCTGCGTGGATTTTGACCGGTCACTTTATGTTAGTATTCAAGCTTAGAAAATGTTTTTTTCGGTGGGAAAATTGTGTTTTCTGTGGGGCAGCCACTGCAGTGGCTGTCCCCCCCCCCACACTTTTCAAAACGTTCCTACGCCTATGCCTGTTTCTGCAAGCAGGTGGTCCACCACTGACTCAGTGGCGGCGCCACCATAGGGGCAGGGGTGGCAGACTGC
>VOPJ01015852.1:0-50479 GCA_014673585.1 Semibalanus balanoides | reverse complement strand
GGTAAAGCCTTCACCCAAGGGCGCAGCCAGACCTTCAACAAGGGAGGCACGGCATCTCCAGGAGTCCCTCGGCAAAGGCGAGCCGGAAGCAAATGGCGCCAAAAGGTATATCCTCTGATTTAGGCTACTATATTTTGCAGGGCCCCGAATGGTCGCAAACAGGGACGCCGCTGATAATTGTTATGTGTGTGTGTGGGCCCCATAGCGGGGGAGGGGGAGGGGGTACGTGTCCCCTGCTTCCCCTGGCTGAACCCCTGCCTTCGCCTGGCAAGGGGCCTCAGACCGAACGATGGCCCTCTCAGGTTGACCGATGATACTCTCAAAGAAGCGGATGTTCCAATCGTACCGACTTTAGAGCTCCAGACCGGAAAACATCCTTTTAATCGATTGGGGGTGCCCTTAAAGTGGTAAACGATCTCTCAGGTTGACATGCCCCCCCCCCCCATCCAATACAAATTAATTCAGTGTTGGAAGGGTCGAACTTAACAATAGGTGGCCGAAGGCCAACCCAAAAGTATATAAAACGACACGTATGGGTAACATAAATTATTGGTAATAAACCTACACAAATGCATATTTTTACGAAGGCAAAATCCTACATACACTTTCGGCGAAACAATGTATGTATGTACACCACACATCTTCAGAACACGAGCAGGCGGGAAATCACAAGCTGTGCTCCAGTAGAAACCCGGCATGGCGTTTTTGTACACTGCAACTCAAATTGTCGCTCAAATGGTAACCAAATAAATACTGTCAGATAAAATATAAACTATTCAAAACTTTAGGAAGGAACGAAACACGGTTTCGCAGACACTCCGTTCATCGCTAGATGGGACAAAGGTGGTATTATGTAGGATAGCGTTTGTTTTAAGCTCATAATGTAAGAAGGAAACAATAAATACCTTACAATAGCCTCAAATTATTTAACATATATTAACCCGCGCGTTACTGGGGTATATTCTGTAACGCGACTTACTGGGATGAGGATATTTGTAGCCCCCCCCCTCTGATCTCCGAAACTACTGGACCGATCTGAAAAATTCGAACGGGATTCGATAGCCCTATCAAATTTGTTGAAGGAAACCTAATATTGTTATCCTCAGGGTCACTGATGACGTCACAGGTCACGTCAAAGAAAAATGTTTGACCGTGCCATCAAAGTCCGGTGGTCGGCATTGATGCGCAAAAATGCGATATTAATTCGATATAATAATGCGATATCATCCGAGGTCAAGAGTTCAAACTGAAGATTACGTTCAATAGGAGTTGCAACACATGTTTATGGGTTCGTTTATCGATTAGAACGCGAAAAATGGTCTAATAACAATTTGTTTATATACAACTTGAATACAAAAGCAAAAAACGGAAATGCAATTTGTACTTATTGATAAACAGTAAAGGTGGTCTAATTTTGTCTTTGAAAGATTGTAACTCAGACATTTGTGAAGATATTAACTACAAACTTGCTACACACACTCATTGGGATCATTTCAATTATATATGTTCCGTTTAAAAAAAATCGAACTTGTGTATTTTCTAAAAACAAAAAATTGCCTTTGGATTTCTTAAAATGTTAAATTTCAGCAAATTTCACAAATCCGAGATTGCAGCTTGATAGCCCAACTTATTACCTGTCGTTTGGTGTATGACAACTGAGTTTATCGTCAAAACTGTACTTTTGACAGCGTTTCCCGCAAGCCCTCATTTAAAAAAAAATTACGTCACTCTGACGTCATTTCCGGTTGATCTATCATAGCCTTATCTTTTTTAATCAGGCAGAATGTGTCAAATTGATGTGGGACAAGGTATTGAAAGTTTGGTGACGATACCAACGTTGGTGTAGGAGATATTGCAGAATAACGGGATGGGGCTATAAATAGCCCCCCCCCCCCCAGTTACTCGCGGGTCAATGAAAACGTATCAAAAGAACACTAAAGCCGGCCGCACACTAGGCCATCTCGCCGCGATATCGCCGCGATTCTTTCGCGGACACATCCCAAGGATTGGACCACTCCTCAAAATTGTGTCATTTTGGTGTCGTACCACAACTCTCATCTAAGTTAATTGCATTAGGCAACACGATTTGTTTGACCGTGTTTGTGTGTTTGGCCGTGTCGCTGGTGGAGTCGCGGCGATGTCGCAACCGAATGGCGCATTGTGCGGCCGGCTTAAAGAGACGACAGTTCCGGGCGTAGCCCATCCTTGGGTCTCGAGGATGAGACCTGAGGATGGGCTACGCCCGAAACTGTCGTATCTTTTGTCTCATTCGATTCGTTTTCATTAATATATTAAACTAGTTAAGCATGCATGACATGCAGTAGACGGAACGCGTTATTGCATTCATGTGTCCGGGAAAAGGATAAACATTGTTGTTTGCTGCAATATAAAGGACTGCGTAGCATTTTTCCGTCGATATTCCCGTAAGGGTGTCATTAGATGACACTGTAAAGGGTGTTATTGAGGAGTCACCTAAACTCTTATGGTTGTCAGTGTACATCCATGATACCCCCAAGAAACACTCGTCGGGTGTTCTTGGGGTGTTAGTACACCCAATAAACACCCGTCGGGTGTTCTTGGGTGTAACACCAAACAAAAAACGATGGGTGTTCCTACGGTATGCAGTTTAACAATTAACATCTTTAACCCGCGCGGCGTAGGGGTCTCCAGTCGAAAGAGCGGCTTGGGGGGGGTAAATTTTACCCCCTCGAACCTTCCGAACAAATAATCGCAGCAAGACGCACAAGTCGGTGATCGAAAGCTCTTGCAATCACTTGCACTTGCAATCACTTGTCACTTGCTGTAATCACTTGCAAAAAAGTTCCCGCTTAAAGGGACTGTCCTACCTTCAAAAAATGTGTCAAATGTACGTCGTTTGTGGGGAAAATATGAGTGAATGTGCTGAAACACGAATTAATGGACATTTGTTTCCTTCACGAAACCAGTGCTGCATTCTAATAAAAAAATCAGTTTTTAATATTTGGCTGATGACGTCATTTGAAGGATATTTTTGGGAAAAAAAAGAAAACCTTCCACGCGGTTATAAGTAAGACTAGTGATGGTATGGTATGCCAGAGGCTAAAACAAGTTCGACTGTAATAAAGATGTTTAGCAAAGGAGAGACTACGACATAGGGCTCACGGCACCATTCAAATACTTGGGGCTGGCGATGTTTACAGATCGCAAAATCAATATCTGTGTATATTGTCTCTGTGATTCGAACTCAGTGGGTTTTGTTTTAACTTATACCATACATAATTTCAAATGCAAGCACGCAAAATGGCTATCTCAACTCAAATCTTATGTTAAAGTGGGACAGTCCCTTTAAAGGAAAAACGAGATTGCCGCTTTTTTAATGGAAAAAACGTTTATGAAAAATATAGTTATTTTATCATTCCCTATTTTAAAGTTCTTAATGCCGAAAAATTGAGGTTTTGTTACACTACCATCATGGTTAATAATATCAAGCAATGATTAAGAGTTCAATACAGCTATTGAATGTGACAATGCCTTATTCACGTGCGCAAACTACACGACGCTTATAAACCGTAATATTTTTACAAATTGATTTATCATGATAGTTGGTAAAATGATCGTCGTTACACTGAATTTGTATCCGACAACACATCCCTGGGTCTGTCTAGCTTATTGTAGAGGGGAAGACTGGGGCAGGGGGGTTCTGTCACTTTTTTGTGAAACTTGGCACTTGGCGCCAGCGAGTCAGATGTTTTTAAGAGTTGGTGATGGTGTATAACTTTTCCAAGTACTGCTTACACACATAATAGGCCTCAAATCGTTTTTAGGAGTTTAAGTGATATTCAGTGGTTTCGAAACCAGTGACGATAATGTGGCGATGACTCATGCGCGACAGAACTGCCCCGTATAACGGGACACGGTTCTGTCCACGCGTATGGGAGGCACAGTTCTGTCACTGGTATGCGGACACTTTCTGGTTTATCACCGGAATGATCATCCCTGGGTTTTTTTTTTTTGGGGGGCTTCCCGCAGGTGAGAGAGGTTTTCATTCATCGCCATCATCACTCCGCGTAGAAAATAACGGCCTTCTAACGATCCAAACACTGTTTTTTGCGTGTCTAGGTTTCCATGCCGAAATCAGGGCATATTTTAACATGTTAACTGGGGGGGGGGATTTCCACCGCAATGCCTTAAAAATCCCCCCGCTGGACGCAAAAGACTCCCACCGCAGTCAACTGTAAGAAAAAACGCCCGTTGAACTGTCGTCCCGGGCCCAGTGAATAGAATCTTACTTGCAATGAGGCCCCCATTCCCTCCCCCTCACGTTAAACTGACTCTGCGCGCTGACGGACCCGACCGTCCCCCGGATCAACACACTTTGTTTCGCTAAACGACGTAGCTAAACGTTTGCCCTCCAAGACCCAAGCCTAGATTCCCGACCAGCAGAAATCCCCCCCCCCCCCAGTAAACATTTTATTAGAAGATCTTGAGGCACGGAATTAAGTGCAAGCTGCATTGCACCACCCAATCGTTTTTACGCTTGGAGTGGCGTACCATAAATTCTTGTAAATTAACAAGCAATCATTTGGTATGGTCAATTTATTAAACGATATGACTATAGGACCATGAACACGATTCAGTGACAGTGACCTGCCCACCTCGACTAAGTCACACTTTTTCGTTTTTTACTGAAAACTTGGGAGAATGGGGCAGAATAACGCTCAGCACAATATTATGGACATTTGTGTCACTCCATGACAGCATACAAAGACACTATACAAACCTCTGAATGGCCACTAACCACAATTTTGTTAACTTTAAAAAGTTTGGATTTCTGTTCAAAAACAAACTTTTCTAATTTAGACAAAGCCAGTCGGAGGCACGTTATTGTTTTGATAGTACCGGGCCGTATCAAGCAAAAAGGAACATATGTTACGAAACAACCATATACCTGCGATGGATAGTTCACGAGAAAACACCGCTGACAGAATGTGCCCCGTGACAGAACGTGCCCCGTTCTCCCCTACTCTACACACCTCATCATTCAAAATCGGCATACAACAACAGAATCAAAGCTAAGCAAATTAAGGGTCATTAACTTCGGTCATCGTCACCGAACATCCACTAAAAATCCTAATAAACGCACATGAAAAGTAACTTGCCCATACACTGCCCATAACTGACAGCCGGAGTCGGAGTCGGTAAAATTTTACCGACTCCGACTCCGACTCCGACTCCGGCCAAAATAACCAACTCCGACCGACTCCGACTCCGACTACGACTCCGCAGCCCTGATCACAGCAGTCATCAGATTAACTGGGCGTTGAAAAAACAATAATCTTCCACTATCTGGGGACTGCAAACCTGCGGACCACGCCTTTCATGAGTAAACAGGGAGTTGCTATACGAGGTCGATATGAGGGGGTTGGCGCACAAGATCACGAGGGTCCCCATGATTTAGTATTTTCTTATGTATATGTTTATGTTTATATCTGTTCAGGCCTGTGTTATCGTGGACTTAGTCAGTTGTATTATATTTTGTTTACTCTTAGAGAGGCGCTTTATTATTAGCACATTCGCTCTTTTTGGCACGCCAATCCGTTAATGGTATTTTCATATTTATTGGGATTGTATATTATGTTAATAAAATCCTGAACTGAAAATATAACGGAAAAATTGTCAACCCGGTATGATCAACAAGCCAAAGGGGGAGCCGAAGAAGATGACCTGTCAATTAATTTAGAGTCCAACATTATAAAATTCATGCGATCAGTAAAAGAACGACATTAGCACAGAGGAGAGAGAGACAGAGCCTATCGAAGAAGAGGAGGACCACAAAGCAAGTACATGGGGTGGGTATATATATGACAGAATCATAACACAGGACGAAATTCCAGGAGATATGGGCGTGAGCTATGAGCAAAATATGCCTGAATATCGGGCAAGAAGACATATGTTCTGAAAGATCTTGTCAAGAACCAAGGGAAGAGGTTGGCAGCAAATATGGGCGTGACCGATAAACGAAGACCCCGAGAAGACCGGAAGATTCTTTTAAGATATCAAAATTTGAATACCAAACTAACCTAACCACCCATGCCCTAGTAGTGCAGTGACCTATGTGTTCACCGATGATTGACCTGCCTCCAAAACGAAATTATGTCTGTACGGGTCCACAGTCGAATCTGCCTCGCCGGCAGAAGCTCGTCGAAAACCCCCGTTACAGTACCATACTCTGATACTTGTTCACAAGGTCTTACGGCGCGGGGAGCCGGAGATGCTGGCGAGCCTATTCCATAGGAGCAGATAGCGGACCGGAAGGGAGCAGACACGCCAGGAGTGGCCATGCTCCCGCACGCCCCGCTGGCAGAACTGCGTGTGGCCAGCGGCAGTTCGCATACCGTGCCGCGGAGCTTTACAACGCCCTCCCGACTGCTGTGACGGACCGGTTCGTGCAGTCTTTCGGACGTGCGGTGAGCCGTTATCTGGTGGTGGCAGCGCGCGACTGATGGGGAAACTGCCCCGCGAGCGTGGCTTTTATACGTGTGCTTGAATGATTGCTATGTTGTGTATGTGTGTGCTTGATCTCTACCCTAATGTGCTTGTACCTACTTGCTTGACGCTGAGCATGTTAGCCTCGTTTTATCGTGGATAGCTCAGATAATGTTTAATACAATACAATATACCTACATCTGTTGCATCGCTATCTTTCTTAGTTTAGTAGGTCACAATGCTGATGTTTTTCACTTGCAGCTATATTATAAAAATGACATTAAACACACTGTGTGTACCTACCCATGGTGACTCCGTCTGTAATTTTACCATTTTCGCCCAATGATATGCTGAATTAACTCAACTATACAATTACCGTGTATATGAACTGGGAGCAAGGCATTTGGTAAGGACGCAATATCTCCAACGAATTAATTAAACGAACGAAAACAATGGTCGGTTAGAACTGACCAGCAACATCGGCATACTAACAGGTGTCCGGCCAGCAACATCGGCATACTAACAGGTGGTCGCGGAACAGCAACATCGCAATAACAACCAGGTGTCCGGCAGCAAACATCGGGCATACTAAAGGCTGTCCGTGCCAGCAACACGGCATACTAACAAGGTGTCGGTCCAGCAACTAATCGGCATACTAACAGGATGTCCGCCAGCCACATCGGCCATCACCCTAACAGGGTCGGCAACGCAACAGCGGCATAACTAACAGGTGTACCGGCCAGCAAACCATCGGCCATACCTAACAGGTTGTCCAGGCCCAGCAACATCGGCATACTAACAGGTGTCCCGGCCAGCAACTCGGGCATACTGAACAGGTGTCCGGCCGAGCCAACAATCGCATACTACAGGTGTCCGGCCAGCAACATCGGCATACTAACAGGTGTCCGGCCAGCAACATCGGCATACTAACAGGTGTCCGGATCGTGGATCTAGTTAGCTAGTATACCCTCTAGTGTATAACCGGGAATTATACCCATTGGCCTCCCACCAGATCCGGGCTTCTAAGGCAGTATAACAACAAAAAATATGCATTTGGGAGTGGTGCAGGATCAATGCATCCCATGAACAAATTTCGCGACCATGAGTCAGTAAAATCGGAGGCAAATGCCATCAAAATGGCACTCAACTGCAAATCGAACTCTGCGGCGGCAGACTGTCTACCACAAGAAGACATAACTGATACAGATACCTGGTCGTCCCAAATCAGCGATCAGTCTGAATCTTAAAGGGAATAGTTCACCTTTAACATAGGGTTTTGAGTGTAGTTGTGCTGTGACGGACACGAGCATGCGCCAAGTTGTAGCGCATGCTCGAAAATGACTTGTGCCGCTTTCACATTTTCCAAGAAACCTCTTTAATTATTTAATATTCAGTTATAAAAGTCGGGACCGTGTTCAGTGTTCACCCGGTAACTTCAATCGCTAATTGGCTGATTTTGGCTGATGTGACGCATGATTATGACGTAGAGATGACGTAAGACTTTGGGAAAAGTGTTTGATAGAAACGCTTAGTGCTGGACTGGACAAAATCATATTGTTTCAGTACCTCATTCCCTGGATTGCAAGAATAAATTTTGTGAGGATTTATTGTGATTTTGATGCTTAAATCGTCTATAAAACGTTATTCTCAGCAACATTATCAGAGGAATTATTCAGACGTACCTAGTCTTACAGATGGGCCGAAATCCGTCTTCATCTTGCTGGCTTCCTTGAGTGCATGGGTTTCAGGAATAACTCCCGTTTCACTGCACTGATTATGCAAAAGAATACACTGATAATGTTGTCGTAAATGAAGTACCATGGTATGGCTAAGTTGAAATAATTTAACCCTAACTTTCAAACGTCCATAGATGAAACCACGGAACTTTCTTCTTGGATTCAACACAAATCAGGCAAAGAATATTTGTATTCTTTCCGTTTGTTTTATCTATGTGACTTCGCCCATATTAAAGGGACACTCCCCTTCCAAGAAAAGTTCTCAGAATGTACGCCATTGGTGGTGCAAAATATGAAGTAATTGCCTGCTGAACACCGGATATGAACATTTATTTTATCACAACAAGTGCTCAATTAAAAAAAAATGATGACGTCAATATGAAAGGTCATTTTTGGGAAACAAGAAACCTTCACGCTATCATTAAATATGACTAGGTAATGGCTAATGTATTGCCAAACGTAAACAAGTGCGAATGTATCAACATTTAGTAAAGAGAGACGACGACATCGGCTCAGGGCCACCCATCAAATACATTGGGTAAACTTGGGAGTGTTACGATGTACAAAACCAAACTAAGATTCTCTGTGACTTTCGACCTCAAGTGGTTGTTTTTAACTTTATCAAATCCATGCATAATTGCAAGCCAAGCACGCCTCGCAAAATGGCTATGCTCAACTCAAATTATGTTTAAGGATGGCAAGTGTCCTTAACCCGCAGCCCGACCTGGGGGGGGTTGTTTGAACCACCCCCATCATGATTTTACAAAGATAACGTAATAAACCGCGGCGGCGTAGCACCGCCAAAATTTGGCATAAACTATTCCACTGATTCTTGTGGACATTTTTGCAGGAAAATTCAAGTTTCCGTGTCACGTCAGGTCAGGTCGCCAGGTTCAGGTAGTGACCTTCACCTACAAAAAACGTTTGCGGTCCGTGGCCATAACTACAGTTTTAAGGGGATCGATATTAAACTCTTCAAGATTACATTAAGTCATTAGTATCTACAATTTTTTTATTTTGGATTTTTGTAATCGGTACCATTAGGTCGAGGTCAATTTTTCGGCGATCGTCGCCAGTTATAAAGTCAAGGGAGAAATAAATTCAAAATGCTTTCATAAGTCGACATTCAGTCCATTTCCTTCTGCGATATGTTTATCATATGAGTATGATGTATGATGCCAAGTGCAGTTTTTGCTCAGGAACATAACGGGGTCGTCTGAGGTCATCCGAGTCACCAACACCTTTTCGTAATGAACTTTGGCCATAAATGAAGCATAGAGAATTACAATCTTTCACCAGTGTGTTTGTCTCGTCAGAAACATCTATTGATATCAACACTGACTTGCTTGGTCACACTATGACCTTTGACCTGAGGTCATTTTTTTTAGTTTGACCTAAACATGATCAAATTGAACATATTATCAAAGCGCCCTTGAACGAGAAACAAAACGATGGCGTAAACAGTTATCGCGTTATCTCTTGTTAGATAGAAAAGTAATTTACGAAAATATTTTTGCCAAAGATCAGTTTTTTTTTTTACTTAATGACCTCTAGAGCCTAAACTAATTACTGAGGTCAATTATGGAGGACAAACACTGCGATGCATTTCAATGGCTAGCGGAAGTTTTTTTACGTTGTTTATAGAATAGCATAGTTTCGAGATACTTTTTTTTTTTGGCGGGTTTTCCTGGGAGCATTTACCTAAAACTTTGACAAAATTTGACATCGATTGACCTCTAAGTACCTGAGTGTTTTGACGTGAGTCGAAAAAGTCTGAAATTAGTTTCGAAATTATTTTGATAACGGTTCGAAACAATATCTTTTTGTTTGTCTACCGTCCAGGGAGCCGAGTTAGAGGGGGTGTTCAAAACACCGCCCCAGTCCGAGCGAAGGAAATGCAGAGGCATCAGTCGGGCGGGGTTAAATGAATTTTCCTGTCGGGCAATTATACCAAATAAAAATAATAAGCAGGTGATCTTGAACTTCAATTAATCTCCGTGGTTCTAAAAGCGTTGCATTTTCCCTCGTGTCAACAAGTTATTAGGCAAGCACTTTCTTGTATGCGCCACGATCCCTCCAAATCGATGACGTTTTCATGACATACGTGCTTCTAAGCAAGCGGATTTCGCATTACTTAGAGGAAAAAAATATGAATTATCACCAAATAATTGACATTTTAGTTTGCTTTTTCAGCGTAAATATAGGTTTCTTTGACTTACTAGTAATATGATACTTAATTTCTTGCTTCTCTTCATCATTTCTGAGCTTTTCTCGTTTTTTTCAAGGTGAACTATTCCTATTAACCGGTGGGTATAAAAATCATAACTAACAGAAATGAAAGTAAAATATGGGACAGGCAAAAGGCTGAAGTTAAGCATGGGACGCAGAGATAAGGCACTATACAGCCTACGGAGAGAAAGGTCAACCAACAGCCAACACGAGGCCATCGGTCACGGATATTGTGATCAATGAAACAACATACAATGATTGCAGTCGAACCACCTCGCGGAAGCCAATCTTGCGTACCTTTTCATCACTCACAGCGGGGTTAATTTTGATTTCCGCCATCCTAAGTTAGATGAGCTGCTGAATGACTGCAACCTTTGGCGTCACCAAACTTAGACACGGCCGTGAATAGCTTCACTCCCCACCCACGTGACACGTCACACACCGACAGCCAATCACGTGGCGGCACCGTGCATGGACAGCGGATCTCCCCCCCCCCCCACCACCACCCTCCCTCCCAGGACTAGTCGATCCGTTTTCCAGTCGCTGGAGTCAGTTGGGCATGGGGTGCGGGGGCGAGGCAGTTCAGATCAGACACGTGCTGAACAGCCATGCTGCCGGTGCTGCTGCTGCTGCCGCTGCTGGCGACCATCTTTCTGACGCTGGCCTGGCTATGGAGGCCGCAACGACCACCTCACTGTCCCCCAGGTGGGTGTCGCTATTCACACCCATCCCCTCCCCCACTATTCCCCAGGTGGGTGTCGCTATTCACACCCATCCCCTCCCCCACTATCCCCCAGGTGGGTGTCGCTATTCACACCCATTCCCTCCCCCACTATCCCCAGGTGGGGTGTCGCTACCTTCGTCCAACAACACCCAACTCCCCTCCCACTAATCCAGGTGGGTGTCGCTATTCACACCATTCCTCCCCCACTATTCCCCAGGTGGGTGTCCGCCTATTTACACGACCCATTCCTCACCCTCACTATCCCCCAAGGTGGGGTGTCGGCTATTCACACCCATGGCCCCTCTCCCCCAACTTCCCCCAGTAGTTGTCCGCTATTCACACCCATCCCTCTCCCACTGTCCCCAGGTGGGTGTCGTCTATTCAACAACCCATGCCCCTCCACCACTATCCCCAGGTGGGTGTTCGCTATTCACACCATCCCTCCCACTACCCCCAGGTGGGTGTCGCTATTCACACCCATCCCCTCCCCGGCACCTGCCCAACCTCACCTCTCTGGTTTCACCACCCCCAGGTGGGTGTCGCTATTCCACACCCATCCCTCCCCACTATCACCCCAGGTGGGGTGATATCGCTACTTCACACCCCATCCCCGTCCATCCCACTATCCCAGGTGGGTGTCGCTATTCACACCCATCCCCTCCCCACTATCCCCCAGGTGGGTGTCGTTACTCACACCCATTCCCAAACGCCATCTTTGCAAAGGTTGTATGTGGAAACGTGCATTGTATCGCCCAATATTTAGCACTAAGTTAAACCCAGCATTTAAACATCAATATTAAACACATCAGACACCGGTCAATTGTAGCAGCAATGAACCTGAGTAGAGTAACAATGAGCAGAGGACAACAGACGTCTTGCTCGCCCCTCCCTCGATGGATTCAATTGGCAATTTCTAAAAACACTATGCTATCGAAGAATGCAATCCCAGTGCCAGAATGGTTATTACTTATTGATGCAACTTTTTGGGAACGATTCAATCAACATTCATTTTGAAACATAAATGACTCAATCACCATTTGATTCATGGATAACAACTTTGAGAAATGATTCTTTCCGACTCAAATAATCACAAAAAATCACACACATTTGATTCAACATTGAAACAACATTGCATTTGTGTTGATTCAATCATCCTTGTTTCTATGCAGGTTTCGATTCAATCACTATTCATGAATCAAAATGTCCTATTGTGAATCAGTTATTTGTTTTATTCAATAAATTTCGATTGAACAATTCCAATCGATTCAATCAGAGACGAATGAATAATTATGGTCTGCCTAGTGCACTTACAATTTTTTTAAACTTATGTCAATTTGCACAGTACCTACACAATTTGCTTTGCAACTTTTGCAACGTTTGTGTGCGCTTGTATGTATGCGGGTATGCGTGGTGTGTATGCTCTCTATTTATTTTTTTGCATGGCTTAATATATTTTGAATATTGAAATATAATACAATGATTTCACTCACTGACTTTGCATGTTACTGTCCATTATCCCGCGCCGGGCCGGTGCTCGGCGCCACCTTCCTCGGGCCGGGGGGTGTTTCGACACCCCCCCACTTTCTAACTCGGCTCCTATGGGACCTAGACATAAACCAAAAATAACGGTTCGAGAGCTCGTCAAAAGGGATTTGGAACTATTTCTGTGAATTTTTTTTCTCAGGTCATATTAGAGTCACCAGAGTCAATCAAAGGTCAAATTTTCTCAACTTTTCCAGATTTTAGGACATAGTCCGATATCCCAAATATCTCGGAAACTCTATGATATCTAGGAGTAAACAAGTAAAAAGCATTAGTATAAGATATTTGGAATTTCAAATCGCCTATGTCCTCAAATTTGAGCTCAGATCAACATAGTTTAGGCTTCGCCAGAGGTCTAAATTTCAAAAATGTAGTTTTTGGTAAAATATGTTTTCCTGAAATAGCATTTTCTCTAAAAAATGCAACATAAATGAATTTTAACACTATCGTGTTCCTCTCGTCAAGACGCTTTGAACATATACATGGTTGAACTCGTAAGGTCAACTTTAATTTGACCTCAGGTCAAGGTCATTTTGTTGACCCAGATAAGTCATGTTGCATATGGGGCGAACGCGGACAGACGATAACAAATAGCAGTGGTGTATCCGCTCGTCTCTATCTTCATTATATTCAGAAGTTATTAGCAAAATCCATTGCTGATGACCCGATTGACTCAGATGACCTTGTAAGAGATCTTTTTAGAAACAATTCGCACCTAGGTCATTCAGAATGACTAAAAAAACATTGATTCTGAAAATAATAGCCTGATCCAATGCATCAACTTTCAGAATAAGAAGCCATCTGTTAATTTTCCCATTAACTTATAAATGGGGAAGGTCAGGAAAATTGACTGACCTTAGGTCACCGATATCGAAATCCGAGATATATCAAACTTTAGATAGTCATGCTCTTATGAAACCCTGTAAGTACGAAACCAATCCGCTAAAAACTGTGGCTTTTGGTGGAACCGCAAACTTTTTCGGAGGTGGGGTCACTTGGCCTAGCCTGGTGACCTGACCTGACAAGACATATTGTCAACACTTTTCCGAAAGCTGTACAAAAGATGATCGAACAGGTACTGAAAATTTGGCTGCGCTACGCGCCGCCGTTTTTCCGATATCCAGGAAAAACCTGAGGGGGGTGTCTAAACACCCCCCCCCGGCCCGGCGCGGGTTATGTTGACAAACTAATTCTGAACAAAAGGCAACTAGCAAGGCTGCGCTCAATTTGACTTGAATCTATTTTTAATTTGAGGGGAATAATGGATTTATCCAGCCTTTACTTACTAAGTCATTGATATGCAATATACATTTGTTTCCACTTTCCAGAATTATTTTGTTCCGAATTTCGTAGGTATGTTATAAAACAATATCAAGTGCTTAACAACATCCTCTATGTCAACGGCAATGATCATGCCATTATAAATTGCTATGAATTTGAATATATTCAGCACAAATCTTGTCGCCTCCTTTTTATAGATGCATTTGTTTAATTTGTGGATATAAGCTTCTTCACAATACAAATGCAACGTAAAAGGCTTTGACTTGCAATTGTTTTAATAACATATATTATGCACATTGCACGCAGGCACAAGAAGTCATAATATTTAGGATACAACGTCTAAGTAGTGTTCGGCCGATCAACAAACAGAACGGAGGGATTACGGGACGGATTGCTATCACCAAGGACCCGGGAATAGGGGGGAGGCAGAGGGGAAACTTTCCTCTAACTTAGGGATCGGAGGCGGCGCCCCCCCCCCCCTCCAGCTTTGGCGAGGCTGATCTTAGCGTCTTGTAGAAAAGAGCTTATTTGCCATGTAAGATATCGAAAGTGGGACTTTTGTTTTACAAAACTTTGCAAACATCACACCTCTACTCATCTTTACCTTGATTTTGCCTTTGTCAGCGATATATGTTCCGTATGAAAAACCTGTTGCGAAAAACAGTGTCGTCGCCACCAGAGAGCCCCCAGGATAACTTCATTGGCATGATTTTAGCTTGATTTGAACATCTGTCCTAAAGAAGTGTGGGGGGCAAACACCTAGCTGCTCCCCCATACCTGGCTGGCCCACTCATCATTTGTTGGTGACGCCCTTGCGAAAACCTTTAATTTGGTGTCGGTCATGGCAGAAGCGTGTCCAAAGAAGTTGGTGGGCTAAGTTATGAGATTCAGAGCTGGATAATTATATTTTTCCACTTGTTTTGATCTTAGCTGGAGAATATCTTCTTTAACTTAAAAATACCTTGAAATTGAGGAAGTTGTGTGTCAAATACAACGCTGGTGGGGGTCCAGCAACAATGGTGTCAGGCAGTTATTACCATGGCAACTTTTGTCTGATTGATGCGTAATTGTTCAAGGACAGATCCAAGACGTTTTTGTATGGATTTAGATGTTGGTGTTTTCGAGAAATGTCCTTGCCGTTAAGCCGTTGTCCTTGCCGTTCCGTTAAACTAGCGTTAATCACTCATCATATTTTGCTTCATAGTGAATTACAATTAATTTTAAACAATATTGCCTTTGTGGTATAGTTGCTTATATCTTTAAAAACAAGGTGTATCTATTTTCGGAGACGATTTATATAGGTTGTTTCGGGGAGAATCGCAGATGTACACTGACGAATCCGCCTCTGGTCATGGCTGCCACTGCGCGTGGCGCGTGCCGCGTGAGGGGTGTTGAAAGGTGCTTTGTCGCAAAAACTCCGCAACGCCTGGGCTGATTGTGTTCGAGTTTGGTGTGTGGTTAGGGACCCCTCAGCCGCCGCTTTTTTACAAGTCAGGGGTGTGGTGGCTCTGCACGTGCGCACGTGCGCACCTTTTTGTATCTCAGAAACTACTTGTCCAATTGAGTTGAAATTCGCCATACGTTTCCTTCGCTCTCGCTCATTCATCACCAACTTCGGCGCTTTACTGGTATTTAACACTAAATACCGTATATTGCATCAGACATTGGATCAGCTACAACATTCAGCCCGTTAGAACCGCACTATTAACGTCCGCTTCGTTGAAATTCTGACAGATATCCCATCAATCTCAGAGTATGACCTACTCACATCCTTGTTTACATAAACAACGACTAAAACAGCATGACGGCCGTGCAAAGCATCCGGCTGGGGGCGCCATCTGGGGAAGCGGCTAACCTCTCTCCTTTTTTATTTATATTAAATAAATTGAGATTTAAGGTTTTGCTTACAGCGGAAGGGAATTTACATGTAACCCTTACATATAAATTTGGTGTTGCATTAAGGGCCGAATAAATAGTGCAAATTCTACCAAATTGAGATTGGCTTTGTGGTAGTTGCTTAGATCTTCAAAAACCCGGTGGCTGGGATAAACTTGGAAAAATGATGCACATACGTGAACACCGCATCGGATTTGGTTTTCGGAATCTGGATAATTATAGTAATGAAAATGCAGCTGTAAAGAGCATCGAACAAAAGAAACAAGCTTAACACGCGCACTGGAGGGGGCACTTTTGTGTCACCATGTTTTTCGTAAATATATCAAAAACGAAGCGGCGCAGGGCTGTGGTGCTTGTGCAACATTTACGACAACCCAATAGTGGATCGTTTGACGTAAACACAAACAAAATCGGTCGTTGAGTTCTTAAGTTATATGGATTTGAGTTCCAAAATGGCGGCCAGAATCTAGATCGGCGAAGCGATATCTTCGGAACTAACAGTCAGATCGGGACGATTCAAACGTCATTTGGTATTCAATATAAATTTTCATCCCTAGACAAAACTTCAGATACATTGCTGTTGTTCTGTGACGCCACAGAGGTCAAATCCCCAAAATGGTGACATGTGATCCTAGTTGACCTTCGTGACCTCGTTTGACCTTTTAGATATTAACCTAAGTTCACCAAAATTTCAGAGATTGTAGATCATCACTGCACCTACCTACCCTGTAAGTTTTAACGTTCTAGCTTCCATACTTTCTGATATATCAGGGGGCACTAAAGTGCCCCCCCCTTCAGTGCGCGTCTGTGACATACCCCTCTCCAGTGCGCCCTCTCCAGTGCGCGTATTAAACCAGCAAGTACCGAGTGATCATTTAGAAGTGCTACTTAAGTAAAGACGTCAAGTGCGCAGAAATAATACAGTAATTTAATTTCAAGTGCTGTTTTACTTAAATTTCACTTCTCTGAAAGTTGTCCAATGTACGCCGCTTGTGGTGCAAAATATGAAGTAATTGCTGCCGACCACGATTTCTGACATTTGTTTCTCACAAACAGTGCTAAATTTCCATGAAAAAAACTAAGTTTTAGTATTTGGGCTGATGACGTCATATGAAGGAATTTTTGGAAATATAAAAAACTTCGTGCTGCAATATGTATGACTAGTGTATGGCTAATGTATAGCCAAATGTAAAACAAGTCTATTTCCATCAACATTTGATAAAAGCGGGATGACGACATCGGCTTTAAGAGGCTAACCTAATACACTAGGGCCTTATTTTTTGCAGATGTCAAAACCAAACTCAAATTTACTTCCGATTAGACCTCTGCGAGTGTTTTAACTTCTACAATACTTAATTTCAATGGAAATCCAACAACTTGGCCAACTCAACTCAAATCTTATGTTAATGTGAAACATTCCCTTTAAAAGACACTGGGTCATTTTGTGTTTCGCAAAGGTTGTCAAAGATTGCATTAATCTCTGGTCTGTATGGCGTCTTTTCCATGTAGTCCTATTCGGCGTTCCAAGTGTAACAGCCCATTCACTTAAGAGCAAGCCAGTTGGATTGTTTTCAAGTATGGTGAGTTAAAATCCATGAAGCTCGTGCGGAGGGCTTTTCGACTCCACTTCTTTCGAAACAGCCACAGGAACGTGCCTATTCTAACCGCATTTCACAGGCTGGTTCGACGCTTCAAGATGACCGCCTCTGTGCGACCGGTGAGATCACCGGGCCGCGCTAAACCCACTGCTGAGTAGGTGAAGAGGGTGGAACAATTCTTCCCGCGACGCCCATAGGCTGGCATCCAACCAGCTGGGGATGTCCTTCGGTAAGGTGTGGAGGATCCTAAGAAAAAGCCTGAAGTGGAAGCCGTATCGTCCCCACCTGTGTCAGATCCATCACCAGCCAACATGCAGTCCAGACTGGTGGCCTGCCGGTTTTTCCAAGTTTGGTGATCGTTCAATTCTTGCGAAACAGTTTCGGCACCACTGGCCTCCCTATATGCCCAGAACCCTCATGCCTGGACTTCAATGTCTGGTCAAGTTCAGGGTCATGGCAAATGTGAGCATGCGACATTGCCAGCTGAAGGCGGTGGTGGAGGACTTTGTCCGCCAGGCATGGACGACGGACAGCCTGCGGAAATTACCAGACACACCCGGCGTCGAGCGGAGCTGAACCAGTCCGTTAGGGGTGGGCACTTTGAGCACCTCCTCTGAGTCAGCCACTGCCAATAATGACTATCTCTGTGCGCCAGATCAAATGACCCACAATGTATGTTCGAAGGGTGTGTTATGTTTGACTGTGCCACTTATTACATATTTGAACTAAGCGTTTGTTTAAGTAGCGCTTTCAAATGATCACCCTGTAGAAAGCCATTTACATAAATCGCATAAGTCCTGCCATTGGCCTCAATTTTGTTCTTCGATTTAATGCAACGAAACGGCAATGCGTGTCAGTGGCGGCGCCACCATATTGTATTGTATTGTATTGAATTAAGAGATAATCCTCAATGTACTCGAGGCTATTACAATCTCTGAAGAGCTTTGGTGATCGCCTACCTCTGCGGGGCAGAGGAAGGCGGAGGAAAGACAGGGCAAAACAGGGCAGGACAGGACAGGATATGGCGAGACAGGGCAGGGGAGAGCAAGACAAGACAGGGCTTTGCAAGGCAGAGGTGGGGCAGGGCAAGACAGATGTGGAACAGGGTAGGGTAGATGGTGGAGCAGGGCAGGACAGAGGCAGGGCACAACATGGCGGAGGCGGGAAGGGCTAGGACAGGGCAGACGCATAATATTTTAAATTAAATAAATTAAGGTATAATCCAGTTTAACCAGTGAACAGCGTGGGTTCGCAGCCGGCTGACAAACCAACAATACTGCCGGGAGGGGACGGATAGCCGCCCCTAAAGATCTAAAAATCAGCACATGTGGCGATGAGCAAAAAAGACGTTAGATAACTTGAGACAAGCTAACTCGAGACAAGCTCTATCGAAAGCATACCGGCAATTTCTTAGGACGGTCAATATTGAGGTCACCAGAGCTTATCATAAGTCGAATTTCGCCTATATGGATGTTTTGTTACAAAAACCTATAGGCGTTTGCGTGTATTAGGTATGAGCAGTAGCGTACTTATAAATCCATCAAGGGGGACCAAGCCCTCAAGAGGGCGCTGTCAACGAAAAGTGTTGTTGAGCGGAGGGAGAATGTTTTAATGATAAATAATCCATCAACTAATCTTATTCAAACTCCTTCATGGCGAACAAATCAATATACCAGATAATGTACTTGTTACGACGGAGCGCGAACCGCCCGCTCGCTCGTCCTTTACGTGGCATATGGGATTGATCATGATGACCAACCGCCCCACCCGACCCCGACCCGTGGCGACGCTTTTGAGGAGCTCATATCACTGGTTTTTTTTGGAACCGCACGTCCGATTGACAAGCGGGCTTCTTTGGGCGCGATAGACCCCATCCAACTAACCATTTTTTCACCAGTGCCGACTCATGTTGGTGACTACCGCTGCGCCGTGGCCGCGGTGGCCGCGGTGAGGGGTGTTGACATGTGTTTGTCGCAAAAATCCGCACACAGCTGGGCTGATTGTGCTCGAATTTGGTGTGGTTAGGGACCCTCAGCCTACGCTTCCATAGTCAGGGGTGGGTGCCTCTGCACGTGCGCACGCTGCACACTGCACACCCCTATTCTATATCTCAGGAACGGCTTGAACCGATTGTGCTCCAATTTGGTGCGTGGTTAGGGACCCTTCAACCGCCGCTTTTCCACAAGTCAGGGGTGCAGTGACTCTGCACGTGCGCACGTGCACACCCCTATTTTATATATCAGGAACGGCTGAGCCGATTGTGTTCAAATTTGGTGAGTGGTTAGTGGCCTCTCAGCCACCGTCTTCCCACAAGTCAAGGGTAGGGTACCTCTGCACGTGCGCACGTGCACACCCCTATTCTTTATTTAAGAAACGGCTGAACCGATTGTGTTTGAGTTTGGTGAGTTGTTGGGGACCTTTCAGCCGCCGCCTTTCCACAAGTCAGGGGTGTGGTGGCTCGGAAAGTGCGCACGTGCACACCCCTATATTATATCTCAGGAACGGCTGAGCCGATTGTGTTCAAATTTGGTGTGTGGTTAGGGACCTCTCAGCCTCCACATTTCCATAAGTCAGGGATGGGTTGTCTTGCACGTGGCGCACGTGGGGTGCACTTTTTGTATCTCAGAAACTATCTTCCCGATTGAGTTTGAAATTAAACATACATTTTCCTTCGTCACTCGCTCGTTCTATCGCCAACATACGGCGCTTTATACTGGTTTTAAATATGAAGCGTCGCTCTTACACAGTTAAAAATGTTATACCTTACTTTGGGTTCAAATCAGCGTACTGCTCTCGGCCGGTCTGGACTGGTGTCGGGTTTATTAACACATTGTATTCGAGTCAGTCAAAATGTAAAAAGGCTGTGCGTCACATGGGATGAACATGAGTCGGTCATTGAAAGACTGTGCGTCACAGGGACGGACAGAATGGCTAAGATTATTCCACGCTGACCTTTACCCTTGGAATGGGCTCGGGACGATATCTAATTGAAGAATCCTTTTGACGCCGCTGCAATGATCCAAACTGACGCTGCTACAGTGATCCGAAATGAAAAGCACCTACGCCACTGCTCATACCATATGAGCGAGTTCTGCTGCGTCCGGCATTCACCGAGCAGCGTGTGTCAGCGCCGGACCGTCAATACAGCCGACCGAGAACACTCCAATGCACGCAAACACCTTCAGCCTTTTCATACTAATGCAATATTGTGCGCAAAGTAGGGGAGATCGGGGCTAGTTGCATCACGGGTTGAATGCATCAGCTTTTTTTAAATATATCGTTAGATAACAAAATGCGAATAGCCAGTTGACGCGCGATACTGCATTCCATTTCCCACGAAGACGCCGTCCCCCGATCATCAAAATTGCCCCATGAGCAATTTTTTTGTTGCGATTTAACGGACGTTTTCTCGACGAAATAGAAGCTTCATACTGGCTAAGGGTTTTGTGTTAAACTGAATGCGTTTATATCATCATACAGCTTATGGTTTTCAGTTTTCTACATCCGAATTCATTTAAAGCACGTTGCATGTAAGTCGTCCATCGACCGCATTTTCAGCGTCACCTTTTCCACAAGTGGGAACGGGGCATGATAAATCACTCTTGTCGGGGCTACGTTTGCCTCTGTGACTTTGCACTTGACAATTCGGAGTACTAAGTGGGATTGTGAAAACAGGAAATGCAACCGTTAACCAGTTGAGTTTTGAGGTTGTGAAGTTATGTTTGATTCAATTACATTCAACTACAGAGTTTTAGAAGCGAAAACTTACCCCAGTGACAAAATCAACCTGCCCCGGGACCGGGGCTAATTGCATCACCTGTAGAGGCTTTCTGAACACGCTCTGGTGGCCGATTCTTTTTACTTAACACTAAAACGTATAGATGCATTTTTTGTGCAGACTAGACGCAGCTTTTTATGTGGCGGTATCCATTCTAGCTGCTGTCATAGTTTGGCTGCTACAGAACTTGAAGTAAAAAGTATGTTATCTAGCCCCGGTCTCCCCTAGACAGGGCGTCGCCACAGGGGGGGACGGGGGAACGTCCCGCAGCCGTTGGCTGGGGGGGATTATCCCCTCCAGTTTTGGACAGTCTCCCCAGGCATTTATCTGCACTTCACTCGAAACAATGCATTTTTGTCAATATCGTATACTTTGGAAAAGCATGTGCTTGGCTTTTTCTTTTGACTTTGTTTCCCTTTTGGTTTTCACTCGGAATTCATAAAAACTTTTAGGCGGACATATTAGCTACGTCTGCCGCTGCCCAGCTCCGAAAAGGCACGCGAACGCAAAAAGCGAACATCGCACCCCGGAACCTGCTCCAGTAGTGCCGCAGTTTTGGACCGAAGATCTAATTAATAGTTGGGAACCAGGCCAGGACCATCTCTCCGAGCCATCTCCCCCAAGCTCCTACAGATACACGGGGACCATTTATGCGCGTAAAAGTCGTAGGCTGCCTCTAGCTGCTTTTAAATTATTTACACTTTTACCAGCACTGGCGGATCCAGGGGGCATTTAGAGCCATGCCCAGGCATAAAGTGGCCAGCCTGCCCCCCTCAAACGATCAAGCCTCAAAAGAAAAAGCAATCGGTTATCATGTATAATGGCTTTGCCTTAGGCAATAAACCGCAAGTCAATGATGGAGAAAATAACAATTTATCGCGATATATTCCTGGCAGGCAGTCAAAATCCAGCTATCCGCAGTAAAACAAACTGGAAAATTTCCCGCCGCTTTGCGGCAAGTTTCGCAATTGCTTATACAAATTTGTCTTAGCCACTTATCCTCTACAAGCCCGGGGGCCCACCGTCTATATGTATGGGTTTTATCAGGCAAACCCGTAAAAACTTCGCGCCGCCTCGCGGCGCTAAATAATTTATGTAGGTACCTACTATAACATGGAAATTAATATTGAAATGCTGCAAAGAAGCATTTTTTCGTCATTTCAGCTGACCCCCACTTGAAAACTTCGGCGACACCCTCACGAGTCGGTTCGAGATAAACGTTATTACTGCTTATATGTGTATATTTCGTAGCATGTAGGTATGCTACAAAATATTGCGCTTTTGCGTTTTTTTATGCTTTTAAGCTATAATACCCCCAAAAATGTGACNAGCCTATAATACCCAAAAAAATGTGTCCGCGCGGCCCATATTCAGTGAGACCAAAAATGGATACTTTTTTGGAAAAAAAAAAGTGAACCCAACCGACGGCTGATCCACCAGTGTCCGCCCCCCACTCAAAAGTTCGTGCGACGCCCCCTCCTAACCTGGTAAAACTGTATAGGCTGTAGCTTAATGTAACACCACCCGCGAACCGCATGTCTCGCCGACAATCAGGGGGGGGTCTCATCGCTATCTCCGAACGTGTCTACAAAAAATTGTACGTCACCCCAAGTAGTCAATTCTAGCGCATGCCGTTTGCGGTCGGTTAAAACAGTTTTTCGCAAATAACTTTTCAACAAAAAAGATACAACAAATATTGTGATGTCATCGTGTTCGCCTTGTCAGGATGCGACGGCTTGTAACCATTTCATGTGGTTTAAGTAAAATTCAAAAGTGTCAAAGCTGACGACCGGCACGGTGCGTAGTATGGGTGAGAAATACTAAAAATAATAAGGTATTTCTCGTCCTTGCGCGAAGTATGGGTCTGGAGCAGATTTCACACACATGAACTTTGGTGACCTCTAGTGTCCTCAATATTGACTTGAGCCTAAAATGATCTGAATCATTTCGATTTGCCTGTATTTTAGCTTTCCAGTGCTGTCTTTGCATTTTTCGCAACCTTTATGCTTTTCGAGTTACAGGACATTTATTTTCCGAAATAGCGTTAACTGAATTGGCGGAGGAGGCCGATGGATACGAATGACGTTTGCTTTGACGTCATGACTACGCACAATCACCGGATGACTCTATATCCTATATATGGCCTTGCCAAAAATATGTATTCAGCGACGTTCGATTTTTATAATATTTTCATTAAAACACGCGCTTAATAACTCTGATATCTTTAGTAAAGTAAAAGACTCGTAGAACATACTACATATATATGTGTAACTATATTGTATGGGTCTGGTATCAAAATAAAATGTGCTAATCATTTGAAAAACTTTCTAAAAGATACCTATCACGGGTCTGGTATCAAAATAAAATGTGCTAAACATATGAAGAACTTCTTCAAAGATACCTATCAGCTTAATAATACAATAAAATAATAAAATCGTTGGCTGGATTTATGTTCGTTCTTGCGCAGGTTTTAATAAGCGTGCATATTTCCCGTGACACTTTTCGGTAAAAGATACATGCGTACCCAATCAGTAAATTTTGCCACCCCTGGCAAAAATCCGTGGCGCCGCCCCTGATGCGTGTTATGTATCATTTGACTCTTCCTTATTTGCAGCTGGCATCTGCACGTATTTACTTTTGGGGTGCATTAGCTTCCTTTCATTTTACAGACCTCCTGCGTCGTATGGTACGGAAGTCAGCTTCTTTAGGTACTTAGATTGTTTTATGTAGCTTCACTTGATAATTTTCATTTAAGGGTTGCTTAAATTTCGTTTTAATTAATTGGCATAAATTGGAAACCACGACTGAAGCTATTGCAAGCATTTTCAGCTGTAACCATATAACCTGTGAACGTTTGAGCTGATAAAATTACGGAATCATTGACGGAAGAAGACGTTTTCTTCTTGCTTTAACATAGCCACTCGCCACTGTATATGTGGCCCATACTGTTAGTGGTTGGACCAGAAATCTGGCTTATTCCGCGTCCCGCTGGGGGGGGGGGGTCGGGAATCTGCCTCCCTCCCGGGTATTGTCAATCACTTGAAAGCTATGATAGATATTGATGGAAAACTTTCAGTACCTCATCATTTGTTCATCTTCTGATAAAATGTTAATAGCATTGGTCTAAGATAGAACTTTGGGAGATAATGACGTCTTTCTGATGTCATGACATCCCATTTTGTGGTGAAAAAAGTATACTTAAAAATTGTATAAAATCGTGTTTTGAATCTAATTACAAATCAAAAAGTCAAAGCAAAATAGTGTGTTTAAAATGGCTGTCTCAGATTTTCCCAATTTCCGTTTACCCCAAAACGCCCAAAAATGCATGCAAAGTTGTATAAAATAAACTGTTAGAGATACTAAATACTAAATGCACAAGAAACAGGCATATGCTGGTCTAGCCAGGTCCGCAGACTGCTGGGTTACCTGTCTGATCTTGTCCTCAGGTCCTCAGACTGGCTGGCTGGTGGGTTACCTGTCTGATCTTGTCCCCAGGTCCTCAGACTGGCTGGCTGGTGGTCTGCATCGTCCCCAGGTCCCAGATGGACTGGCTGGGTAGGGTGACCTTGTCTGGTCTTCTCCCCAGTCCCCAGACTGCTGGCTGGTGGTTACCTGTCTGATGATCAGATCTTGTCCCCAGGTCCCCAGACTGGCTGGCTGCTGGTTACCTGTCTGATCTTGTCCCCAGGTCCGCAGACTAGCTGGCTGGTGGTTACCTGTCTGATCTTGTCCCCAGGTCCTCAGACTGGCTGGCTGGTGGGTCTGATCTTGTCCCCAGGTCCCCAGACTGGCTGGCTGGTGGGTTACCTGTCTGGTCTTCTCCCCAGGTCCCCAGACTGGCTGGCTGGTGGTTACCTGTCTGATGATCAGATCTTGTCCCCAGGTCCCCAGACTAGCTGCTGCTGAGTAACCTGTCTGACTTGTACCCCAGTCCCAGACTTGCTGGCTTGATTTACCTGTCTGATTTGTCCCCAGGTCCGTAGAACTGCTGCTGCTTGACCTCCAGGTTTACCTGTCTGATCTTGTCCCAGGTCCCAGACTGGCTGGCTGTGGTTACCTGTCTGATCTTGTCCCCCAGGCTTCCGCAGACTAAGCATGGCTGCTGGGGTAACCTGATCTATTCTTGTCCTCAGGTCCTCAGACTGGCTGTGGCGTTGTTGTGGGTCTGACTTGTCCCCAGGTCCCAGACTGAGCTGGCTGGTGGGTTCTGATCTGGTTCCCCAGGTCCCCAAGACTGACTGGCTGGTCGGCTTACCCTGTCTGATGATAGAGGCTTGTCCCCCAGTCCCCAGACTGGCTGAGCTGCTGGATAACCTGTCTGGTCTTGGCCTAGGTCCCCAGACTGCTGGCTGGTGAGGGTTACCTGTCTGATCTTGTCCCCAGGTCCTCAGACTGGCTAGGGCATGTGGGTCTGATCTTGTCCCCAGGTCCTCAGACTGGTCTGGCTTGTGGCTTACCTGTCTGATGATCAGATCTTGTCCCCAGTCCCCAGACGGCTTGGCTTCGCTGATTTACCTGTCTGATCTTGTCCCCAGGTCCCCAGACTAGCTGGCTGCTGGGTAACCTGTCTGGTCTTGTCCCCAGGTCCCCAGACTAGCTGGCTGCTGGGTAACCTGTCTGAGCTGATTCAGATGAACAGTCCGCACAGCTCGATCAGTGCCGCTCTGAAGGAGCTGGGCGGACGGTTCGGATCCGTCTTCAGCCTGGTTCACCCGTCGGGTCGCCTGATCGTGGTGGTCCGAGACGCTGATTTGGTGAAGACAGCTGCCGCCCAGACGGCGTTCTCCGGCAGACCTGCCACGTTCTGCCTGCGCTACCGGAGCTTCCACCAAAACCTGGGTCAGTAGATAATACACTGAGCCACCTTCTGTCTGTGCTACAGAAGCTTCCACCAAAACCTGGGTCAGTAGATGTTCGAACACTTCTCTCTACTACTGAACCTTCCACCGAAACCTGGGTCAGTAGGTGTTTGGACACCTTTTGTCTCCGCTACTGACCTTTCCATCAAAACCTGTGTCAGTTGATAATACACAGGGTCACCTCCTGTATGCGTTACTAACGAGCGTCTCGGAGCAGCGCAACCGTATGTCATAACCAACCTCCTTTATGGAGGTTGGGTCGATACGTGGCCTCCGGCTTCACGAGGGGTTTAGTATGGTGCCTTCTATACGGCCTTCGGCCTCCTCGGAAAACGGCACATTTTCCTTCGTTGATAATCGTTCGAGGAGTTGTCCTGGTTGCGCTACCCCGAGACGCTCAGCGTTACAATAGTTTCCAGCAAAGCCAGGGTCAATGGAAAAGGGTCTGGGGACTGGGGAGACGGCTATACGTTCGATCGTTGATCTGTCTGTACGTCAAGAGCCTCCACCAGAAACGGTAGAGTCGGATCGAGGTAGGTATCTTTTCAGCCGTCGGGTTAAATTATGTTAAACACTGAACGTGTTTTACAATGGAGCGTGGCTTAGGTAAGTACCAACATTTCCTACATGCCGGGGTATGCTTTATTGCGCTATATATAGCAGCACAATGCTTTATTGTGCTATATATAGCACAATCCGGGCAGGAAAATATCGGGTCAGAAATTGTCCGACCCAAATTCCCATGTTATTTGATAGGTCTGGCAAGAAACAAAAGTTTCCTGCCCGGCTTTCCTGCCCGGCCTATACTTAAAGGGAATGTTTCACATTAACATAAGATTTGAGTTGAGATGGCCAAGTTGTTGGATTTNATTTTGCTTTTAAATTTAGATCGAGTATTGTCCATACATGCTTCTCCAACGCATATTCAGTTTGTTTGATGTTTAAATGCTGATTTTAAGGTAATTTTCTTATATATTTTATTTGTTTATTTTTGGGGGTAAAGCAATTCTCAATGCCAATAAAGCCATTTTGTACCATTTTTCATGTCCTATATTTTGAAGCTTTGAGATTGTATGTTTCTTTAAACATGACCTTTGTACGTCGTGTTACAGTTAAAGGAAATGTTTCACCTTTGTATTTATTTTTAACTGAGATCGTTATTATATTTGGCCGTTATTGAAAAGTCTAACTTACTCAAATCATTGTTCCCAAAGCTTAAGCGTTTTTAAGCAAAATTAATTTTGCATTTGCAAAAGGGGTATATGCAAGTCACGCTGATTGGCTGACAGCTACTTCAAGATTGTTAATCCTAGGAGAAAAACTGCTTGTGTTTGTCGAACCTTACCTGGATTACCTGCTGCGAGTACGATAACAAAATACTTGTTTGTACTCAAGCCGCCATAATTGTCTGAAAGGTTTGTTCTTATTCTTTATAGCTCTCTGTAGCTCAATAATGTCATCATTGTCCAAAAAATAATAAGTGCCTTTTAGAGAAACAAATATCACAATCGTCTTCAGCAGCGCTTACTACATATATCCCGCGCCGGACCAGGGGGCATTAAGACCATAGAGATCATATATACCAGGTGTTGGGCGTCAGTCACGTGACTTTGGACCCAGGATTTCGCTTGCATTGAAACTTTAGTTAATTGATTCAATTAAAATTAGATAACAATACATATTTACACCATAAAAAAGACCAAACTGGTTATGTTCATGAATTAATGCGTCTCTTTGGAAAAAAAGTGCCAGGATAAAGTAATGGAAAATCATTCATAAAAATGTTCAGATTAACCATTTTCCCATTGCCGGCGAAAACGCGCATGGCACCCAAACCAACTGGAAGTGCCTTCGCCACAAGCGCTCGTCGCCGAAATCGGTCAATGTGACCGAGCTCAGACGCCCTCCATCTTATTTATATGCCTTGATATATTACATAGAGATGAACAACTCCCCCTGGCACTTAAATCTGCGGCAATTCAGTGTTGTTTTTAAAGCAACAAAGTTTCGCCTACAGCAGCCCTATAAAACAGCGTGCGCCGATGTCAAATAACATCTTTATCTGAGAAAGAAGTATTTTTAAAATAATTTTGTTTCACATTAATATTGCCTACAAAACTGTCTACAACATAAAAGACAGTGGCTTAGTTAACGCACCGGACATCAGAGAGTGATTCATAAAATGTGCTTAAAAAAGACCACTGAATTGCCACGAAATCAAGTGCTTCAGCATAGGCATGGCATCTCTATGTATATATGATCTCTATGGTTAAGACGCCCCCTCAGGTTTTTCCGGGATATCGGGAAAACGGCGGCGCGTAGCGCCGCCAAATTTTCAATACATGTTCATTCATTTTTTGCTCAGCCTTTTCTATTTTTTATGACTTCAGGTCAGGTCAGGTCACCAGGCCGTGTCATGTGACCCCACCTACAAAAAAGTTTGCGGCCCTACCAAAGTCAGAGTTTTTAGTTGATCTGTTTCGTACTTACAGGATGTCATGAGAGCATCACTAGATCGTATATCACAGATTTTTCATATCGGTTTTATATCGGTCAGGTCATTTTCTTGAACTCTCCATTATAAGTTAATAGGGAAATATTCAAATGCTTTCCATTCCTAGGATACGCATGATATTCAGCCCAATTCCTTCTTTATCATGTTATTATAGGCCAATTATTGAAGACCAAAGAGTGCAGTCTTTGTTCTGGTATCCTAATGGGTCCAGCCGAATCGGTCATCTAGGTCAACCAACACCATTTTTGCCAATAACTCTCGATGCAATTAAGATAGATAATTTAAAAACAGCCAACAGTGTGTTTATCTCGTCAAGACGCGTCCTCCAATGTGAACAATGACCTTATTGGGTCACCAAACTTGACCTTTTACCTGAGGTCAAATTTCTAAAAGGTTTACCTAACCTAGTAACCATATGCCATGATTCGAAGTGCCTGACAAGACAAACACGATGGGTGCACAAATCATTTCCCCCCTATCTCACTCAAGTAAACAGTTATTAGTGAAACATTTTTTGGCAAAACAATGCCTTTTTGACTTTCGATGACCTCTGGAACCCAATCTATTGACCTAAAGAATGAAATTTGAGAACATTAGTGCGATTTCAAATTTAAATAGCTTTATAATGCTTCTTCACTTGTTTGCTCCTATCTATCATAGTTTCCGAGAATAATTGGGGGTGTCTGGAGCTAAGTCCTAAATATTGGGAAAATTTATCTTGATGACCTCTGGTGAATCTATATTGATCTGATAATTGTTTTTGCTAAAAAAAAATTATTTCGAATCACTATTTTTGACGAGCTCTTGAATAGTGTTTTGGTTTATGTCTAAGGTGCCAATAGGAGCCGAGTTAGAGGGGGCGTCGAAACGCCCCCCCGGCCCCGAGTAAAGTGGCGGCCCGAGCACCGGGGCCGGCGCGGATATTGTACTACAACAGGCGTATATTTGAACAACTTTCAGAAGGCGAAACATTTCCTTTAAAGGGACACTGCACCTTCCAAAAGTTTTCAAAAAAAAGATGTACGCCGTTTGTGGTGCATAAAATAATTAAGTAAATTTGGCTGCAAACACGATTATGACATTGTTTCTCACAAACAGTGCTCAATTAAAAAAAAAAAAAAATGGGCCTTGATAACGTCATAGTGAAGGAATTTCGGGAATAGATAAAACCTTCACGCTGCCATATGTACGGCTAATGTATGACCAAATAATGAAAAACAAGTCGACTATCATCAATATTTAGTAAAGAGTGACGACGTCATCAGATCAGGGCTCCCGTTCGAATACACTGGGGACTGGGTATGTTACAGATGTCAAAATCCAACTCAAATTTCTTTGTACCTCGATACCTCGCAAAATCAGAACCAACTGATATGGTTCGGTTCGATCCGGTAGCATCCGATCCGGTTGTCCTCCAAATGCACGAATCTGTGGTATGTATTTCACCAGAAGGCCAGATTTAAGCCTGTCTGAAAATGTTTTTGCTTTGAACTCAATATCATTATCTGACACAAAAAATGCAATCTTGTCACTTAGATTTCCCACACAATATTAGCAGATGTTGTGGGTGACTGACAGCATATCTGACCACCTAACAGCCGCTGCTAGCTAGCACGTGACACATAGCGTTTTACAGGGCCACTTATTATATCACAAGCATCCGCCGCGAATAAATGCCATTCGCAATCGGCTTGATAATCTGAATGGTGGCTACACAATAACACATGCTGGCAAAGTTATACATATTTTTCTACTGACCCCCATAGCCGTTTGAAAAATAGGTAATTAATGTTGCGCAGTCATGTGTATTTTCTAACAAGATGCGATATAAGCACTGACTGAAAAGCTGCAATAGCCGTTTTAACGAAGGATTTATTTTTACCCGGTAGTACCCGGTAGTACCCGGTAGTACCCGAAAATATGTTGTGCGTTTTGGGTAATTGAGTCCAGGTACACGGCTTTTCCCATTTGTGGGGGGTATCAATTGCAACATAATTAATTCATATACAATTATTTGCTCTTACAATGCGAAATTTCCCGTTAGTTTGCTTTGTATAGTCAAATTAATGAACAAATATTACCGGGTACTATCGGGTACTTCCGGCCAGGTAGTGCCCGGTAGTACCCGGTTATATTTGTTCATGAATTTGATTATACAAAGAAAACTAACGGGAAATTTTGCATTGTAAGAGCAGATAAATGTACATGAATTCATAAAGCTTCAATTGATACCAAAAATATCTGGCAAAAGCTGTTCCAAGACTCAATTACCCAAAACGCACGAAATATTATCGGGTACTACCGGGTACTACCGGGTAAAAAGAAATATTTCGTGAAAACGGCTAATGGCTGCGCTATTATGCTTGATACAATCTGACGCAATACGAAAGCTGCAGCATGATCAGTTTTCCTGTTCATGACAAATGGATGGAGCGTGAACTGTATAATTTGCTGCGCTCGGGGCGGGCACATCACGTGACCCGTCCCGGACCTACCAATCAGAGGAATAGGGGATACATCGCTAACCCAGACAGCGTGACTAGCTGAGCAACTCAGACCAACACAATACACATCTTGCTACTCATCATGATTATCATTTAAATGGTAGATGCACAGCTGTGAAAGTGATGCGCAATGCCGTCGCATGGGATGTTCATCAGAGAACGATGCGAATTATGTATATTTTTTACTATTTGTATTGTTGGATTTAGTGATATGGATTTGCATTTCAATGTGAGTTTTAGTACCAATAAGTGTATTCAATAGGACAATTGCTTACAAATTATGCCTACCTTTGGAGAAAATCGAAAATCATAAACTTGCTGGAAAAATTAGGTCATGACATATGACCCCTGTTGACCCCAAGGAGTTTCAGTTGCCACGCTAAATTTTGGACGCATGATGCTAATTAAATTAAAAAAAAAAATTGTCTGCATTTCGTTTGTAATCAAAGCGGGCAAACATGGTTTCACCTTGACCTAACTTCAAGCTCATCAAGTCAAATTGCAAAATTTTGACTTAAGGGGCCAATTAATTGTTCGCGTACCTGTATCTTGTGATCCCGTAATCTCACGACAGAACAATTTCGAAAATATAAATCAGCGCCCAGAATGATCTCATACACCATTTTACAGCGAAATATGAGGGTGTGTGATTACCATGCCTTGGTGATCTGTCCTGAAGTGCCCACCTAGCGAAATTGCATCTCTGCTAAAGAAACCTAAAGATCAAATATTGTCCTCATCCGCTTACGATAGATTGATAGCGATCTCGTATGACTTTAATATAAGATAAACATTGGCTCTCGTCCAATTATGTGCTCAATGCAGTCACTAGAGCAAACTTGGTACGCCAAGACTAAACTTTAATGGCACAGCGGCCCGCCCAACTCCATAGGTACTTCCAAAGTTACACACTTAAATTGCTCGCAAATTACGCAGGAAGGCTCATGCGGTATAAAATTGCAGTCTTTATGATGTACACTGTACATTGTACAGTCGTTATGATGAACACTGTACATTGTACAGTTGTTATAATGTACACTGTACATTGTACAGTCGTTATGATGTACACTGTACATTGTACAGTCGTTATGATGTACGTTATGATGTACGATATTGTTAAAATATATCACCTAACAATCACGCTACTGCTGAAGCAACCAAAATGTTTTTTTAGATGAATTAAAAAACGAGAATTTTGGTCAGGACTACTCTTCTGTGAAGCCACACAAAATGGTTGACCTGGATAAATGGATAGCTTTCACGGCATCTCAGAGAAATGATTGAGATCAAGATAGACGATCAATATTAAGTTCATCAGCATAAGCACATAATAAATCATACCGTGAATGGGCGGCATCAGCCGCTTTTCAGTAAAGGAGAAGTGGGACATTGCGAATGATTTACTAGGCAATGTTGGAAAGCTGCCTAAGGAAAACAATGTGAAGACTACTTTGAACTGCGTAAGTGGTCGTTGAATGTATGACATTATATATTTAATAGTGAAAATTATGTGTATATTACTTTAACAAATTACTTTTCAAGTTGCAGTGCATTTATATATATTTTACATTAAAATTCGGCTACGGGCCATTATCACATATAAACAAATAATATCTCGTTTTTGCATACGTGATCATGGCCCGTTTGCCGAAATTTAATATAATATATACATAAATTCACTAAAACTTGAATAATAGTTTTGTAAGGAGGTCATATAACAAATAATTTTCACTATTAGATAAGAAAACTCTTGATTAATACGAAAAGTGAAACTTGTTTATGGTTCAACAGATACACACTAAATACCCATGGCCTCTGCGACGGTGAATTTTCAAAGAGACATTTGTATAAACACTGAAAGTGCAGTGTGGTCATGGCTCTTCCTTTAGTGCATATCATCTCGTAAATTACAAATGGTTAGGATATAATGAAATAATATGATGCGTCGTACTCGTATTTTGATTTTGTCTATTTGTCTTTCTATTGTTTTTTTTTTTACTTTTTCTACTGTTTCTCTTACTAGTAAGGCATGCATGGCATGAAGCAGACGTAGCGAGTTAATTAATTTGTGTCTGGCAACTGATAAGTATTGTTGTTTGTTGCAATGGTAAAACAATACTTACCTGCAACTTTCTGTGGCACTTAGTTTTATTTCTGATTATCACCTGCGGAGGTGAATTCGAAGTCAAAGCACGTGCTTATCATTCGGCTGGTATTGATTTTGTGTCTATTTATGGATGTTGTAAGGAAGTTGTTCAAAATGATCATTTGTGCTAAAAGATATATTATTTTATTCAAAAGAAAGGCCAAAATTTATTATTAGGGCGTTTCGATTAACAAATCAACCTAATCAGAGAATACACAACATCTCTGATGTATATTTGTAATGCGAAACGCTAAGAATAATTTTGGACTTTCTTTTTTGGAATAAAATAATATATCTTTTAGCACAAATGATCATTTTGAACAACTTCCTTACAATGAACAAGCTGCTAAACTTTCTCCAACTCTTATCATATTTATGGATGTCGACATTTTCCATTGTTGCGTCAAATATTTTCAAGTAGCCTATACCATGTGTTATTTTACGACCAAATTATCTGTGTATACTTTTGCATAATCAGTGCTATGAAACGGGAGTTATCCCTGAAACTCACGCAAGCAAGCAAGGGTGCAAGATGAAGACGGATTTTGGCCCACCTGTAAGACTACGTTCGTTCGACAGCTTCGCGGTCTCACTCACTCCGTCTGAATTAACAGAAAGCGTTTCAGTCAAATAGTGCACATCACAGATGCTCCTGATTGTGTTTTTTTTTTGCCAAGCAATAAACGGTGTTCAATTATAGGATACGAATCTTTACCTACTTGCCTTGATAAGGGTGAGGGGTACCCCCTTCCCTCCTGTCGGTACCGGTCCTATTTCAAATATACCAAGCAATAAAAAAACGCTAATTAGCAAATTAGGTTGGATTACAATATTGCTGGTGCTGACTATATGACTAACTTCCACCATCAAGTGGCCTGCAAATTCAATATAAAGCCGTTTTTACGATGGATTTATTTTGCGCGAAATGTTTTACAAAACATTTGTAAATGTTTTAGTAGTAGCCACTTTCACGAATGACTAATGTCAGCAAACCTACATGCAATCAGCAAGTTTACAAATTTACCTCATACTACTTGTTCCTCGTGCGTAATTTCGTCAGTATTGCTGTCAAAACCAATATTCAGGCTCATGTTCCCACCAAGAGTGTTTCATCTAGACGTGTCTTTAACATGCTCTGGCTGGTTAAGAAGAACACTTAGGATAACCACGTCATCTTGACGGCATACCAACACCTTCTACCTGCGACAACGCTTTGGAATCGTCACGTCACTCACACGTCACACGAACGTGGTCAGCCGACTGTCACTCGGCTACACGGTAAATTCACATCCAGAGGGCGGCTCAATGGATTGCCATCAATGTCGGTCGACTGATGATGCTTGGCCAAGCAGCCATCGACCGCGAGAGGAAACCCATCGCTGGTGTCACGGGTGTAACGCCGACAGCGGACAGTGCACTTATCGACTGTAAGTCAACACTTAACACCAGGACAAACCTCCCGAGCGCTTCCTCTATGAGTGAGTGTTCAGCCTGTTGTGACAGCACGTAGTCAGGACATTTGCGGTGACCTAAAGTGTAAATCATCACTTTGTCGTGACACTCAGAACTGCGTTATTTGTACCGTTACTAACGTACGCGATCCAGTAGCACATTGAGGGCCGCGGCATTGTCGTAACATTTGCGATAAAGGTCATCGGTCACCATTACTGCTTCCAGGAACATTTCGTCATTCGACAGCGAACTTTTTGCTGCGCTGGAGGCGTGGTCTGGCCAGAAGCTGTTTTTGTCGGCTGGTGGCTGCTGATCTGAGAATGGTAATCGGTGGTTGTGAGATGGTGGTTGCTGGTCTGAGGCTGGTAGTAGGTGGTTGCGGCTGGTGGTTGCTGGTCTGAGGCTGCTTATCAGTGGTTGTGGGCTGGTGGTCGTTAACTGGTGGTTTTTGGCCGGAGCCCGGAGGTTGCAGGACAGCGACCCGGTTGGTCAATGGTTCTTCACCGGATGCTGATAACCGGTGGTTGTTCGATGGGTTGCCGGCCGGTGGTTGTCGGCATCTGGTTAGCGGTTCGTCGGAGATGCCCAGGACGAGCGACCCGGCCGGCCATTACTGCACTATTCTATTGGCCTCATTGCATTGTGCCGCCCAGTGGAGAGCGTCCCTCCGGCGCAGAAAGTCGTCTATACATCATTCCAGCGGTACACTAATACCCGGCGTAGTGCCTTCTCTGGCCACCGGATGGAGGTCAGACCGCCGGACCGGCGACGAACTCCCGACACACTCCCTGATACACTCCCCAACACAGTCCCCGACACACTCCCTGACACACTCCCTGACACACTCCACGACACACTCCCTGACACACTCCCTGACACACTCCCCGATACACTCCCCGTCAAACTCCCCGACACACTCCCCGACACACTCCTCCACACAGTCCCCGACACACTCCCTGACACACTCCCTGACACACTCCCCGACACACTCCCACGACACAACTCCCCCGACACCCTCCCCGACACACTCCCTGACACATCTCCCCGGCAACACTCCCTGACACACTCCCGACACATCACCGACACAACTCCCACGTTTACACACTCCCCGACACACTCCCCAACCCTCCCCGACACACTCCCGACACCTCCTCGACCACACTCCCGCCGACACACCTCCCCGACACTCCCTGACACACTCCCACACAGCTCCCCGGCCACACTCCCTGACACACTCACCGACACACTCCTCGACACACTCCCTGACACACTCCCCGACACCCTCCCCGACACACTCCCTGACACACTCACCGACACACTCACCGACACACTCCTCGACACACTCCCTGACACACTCACCGACACACTCACCGACACACTCCCCGACACACTCCACCACACAGTCCCCGACACACTCCCCGACACACTCCCCGGCACACTCCCTGACACACTCCCTGACACACTCCTGACACACTCCCTGACACACTCCCCGACACTCCCCGACACCCTCCCCGACACACTCCCGACACACTCCCCGACACACTCCCCGACACACTCCCCGACACACTCCTGGCCTTCGTTCGATGTTACTATCAGCCACTAGCTTGGCTGCGATTGACAGCAGATCATCTGATGTCGCATCACCGCGGCGACAGGCCAGTGGACCGAACATCCATTGGCTTCGAGCGACAGACAAGCATCATTAACGAACGGCCGCCGTTCTCAGGGTGATTAGAGAGCCAGCCCAGCGCGGACCAACACTCTGATGGTTACCGTAGACTGCTGTCCTGCAAGAACAAGAACACAAAAGGGACAGCGGGACAGCGGGACAGCGGGACAGCGGGACAGCGGGACAGCAGGAGATGAGGAACGACTAGGCATTGAATACAGATTAATGATCATCATTGGGCTGGTTTAGTGAACTAGTGTTGGAAGTTGCCGGACTTTTAATCTGATTGACTAATACAAATTGCTAAATTAGATAAGCTAAAATGTGAGATGACATGTTCTCACGCAATACAATATCTTATTGTTTTGAATCCATATAGAATATCCGGCTAAATGTAATCGTCCTAATAAATAGGCGTGACAAAAATTCCCAAACACTAAACGCTCACTTTTCCATTGTCATGCATGCAATAAAAATGTACTTTGCCCTATTCCATACGGGGACAGATTCCGCTCCCCCCGTTTTTTTTCGCTTGCCGTTTCTAAACATTAGGCCTAACGTCTTGAAACTTCTGTGGGACTTCCCAAACTTAAAATTTACTCGTGTTTGTGTTAGAAAGTGGCCCGGCATAGGCAATGGCAGGCTCTTTTTTTTCTTTTTTTTTGGGGGGGGGGTAGGTATTCCGAGTGGAGTTGTGCAGCAGATGCTTCATTTGAAGTTCTCGGTGCAATAAATGTGTCAGAAACTTTTTTACTGCAAAATGCATCATGCCTACTGGATTTGGAATTCAACATATTTTGTGGGCAGAGGTGCACTCAGGTACAACAAATAGGAAACGATACCATCCCACAAATAAGGTTCACCTTCAAAAAGTCATGCTGCTAAACAATTGTGTGCATGGTGCCCCTCACGTTGTTTACTTTCTCCGCTTATACGCAATATGTTATATTTGTAAATTACAGCAAACATTGCCCACATCTAACGTTTATATCGTCCAAAACAATCACGAACAGCGCTTATATGTTGTCAGAAATCCCCCTATTTTACATCCCCTGAATAGCCTATATATTTTTTGTTATAATCTTTTGAAAAATTGAAGACAAGTATATTTTAAGCTCAACAAACGTTTATTGCATGAAAACCAGTCAAATCACATGGCCACAATTACATTTATATTTTCCCGTCCCCTTGGCCAGACATTTGTTAACCAAAGATATATGTTGGGGTTCAGAAAGAATCCTGTCGTCAATAATCAAATGGTGTTCGTCCCATCGAAATCAACACAGCAGTTCTCGATATCTCTAAGGGACAGAATCTGCCCCCCGCAGGTTAACGTAATTCTGGCTACCTGCAGGGAATTGAATTAATCTAGATCATCGAGTTCAAGAAATTGTGTTCCGAACGCAATAATGGCCGTCACGTCAGTTAAAAGTCAAATTAATGTCATCCAAAGTCCCATCTTTTCTGAATAAGTATGATCCATACAGTTAATTATTATGTTATGGTTGACGATACCAATAGACACAGAAAGAAATCAGTTTGAGGATGACATCACCTTGACTGAGCGCAATTATAAAGTAACGCCTACTAAACCGAGACATACGCAAACGCATTGACAAGCTAAAATGTACACATAAATAAGGGGTTGATGGGATCTAGTAAACATTCAATTATGTCTGATTATACAGTGAATATCTAACACTAATATATTGGTGCCTTTAACCAGGGCTGGTAAAAACGTTTTTTCGGTGTCGCCGGACCAAATCTGGCCGAAACAAAGTGGCCCCTTGATCCCTTGACCCGAGCGGCTCCTCTGTGCTGGCTAGGAGCCAATTTGGCATGTTTAGGGCCCTTTTCACTCGCCGAGGTGCCCTATCATTCTACCCAGGGGCCCCTACGTTCTGTTCATTGGCCAAAAGTAAAAAGCTTCTGTGCAGAATGTTCTTTTCGGCCCCGGAGCAAACTTGAAAGTTTTTTTTTCTGGCGCCCACTTTATGCATCAAGCTCGCACTTTTTACCAGCCCTACCTTTAACCCTCGCCCTGGTTGGGGTCATTTTTACCCCCCGGAGGTTTTTCCAGAATAGCGGGAAAACGGCGGCGCGCAGCGCCTCCAATTTTTGAACAGATGTTCTAACATCAATTTCCTTCACTTTGTCAAAAACATGATTTCGTTCGTCTCAGGTCAGGTCACCAGGTTACATCAAATGACCTTGACTCCCAAAATGTTTGCGATCGTGCCAAAGCCACAATTTTTGTCCGAAAGATTGGAAAATTGCAGAATTTCAAAAGATCATAAGTACCTACAATCAGTGTACCTTGGACTTTTTTGCATCGGTGACCTAAGGTCAGGTCAATTTCCTGACCTCCCCATTATAAGTGAACGGGAAAATAAACAAATGCTTCCTATTTCGGAGAATATTCATTGGATCAGGCTGACTACTTAAGAATCATGTTATTTTGACATATTCTGGATGACCAAGATGCAATTGCTGCTCAGTGATATCTACAAGGTCATCTGAGGTCATCTAAGAAAAACAGCAATTATTTGCTAATAACTCTTAATTCAGACGGAGTGAGTGAGGCCGCGAAGCGGCCTCACTAACGTAGTCTTACAGATGGGCCAAAATCCGACTTCGTCGTGCTTGCTTGCTTGCTTGCTTGGTTGCTTGCTCCTTTGCTCGCTTGCTGCGTGGGTTTAGGGATAAACTACCGTTTCCACTGCACTGATATGCAAATGTATCACTGATAATTATATCGTAAAATAACACATGCGTATAGGCTACGTGAAAATATTTGACACAACAACAGAAACTTCATCATCCATAAATATACACAAAATCAATTACCAGCGAAACTGATAAGACAACGTTTGCTTTGACTTCGGATTCACCTTCACAGTGAGAATCAGACATTAAAAATAACTAAATGCCACAGAAAGTGCATGTAAGTGTTGTTTAACTGATTGCACAAACAACCCATGCTTTTGCCTATCAGTTGCCGGACGAAAATGAAATTACTCGCTCCGTCTGCTTCATGCCATGCATGCTTTACTAGTATAATACAGATAGAGACAAGCGGACGCCACCACTGTGTTTGTTTTGATTTGCCGCGTCGCCCCATATGCAAAATGATCTAACTGGTTCACTAAATGACCTTGACCTGAAGTCAAATTTTGAAGTTGACTTTGCCAGGTCACCATGCATATGTTTCACAGTGCCCCGACAAGACAAAACGATGGTATTAAAGTAATTGCTGCATCGTTTTTAGATAAAAGCTATTCAGGAAAACACAATTTACCAAAAATTACACTTTTGACCTTTGATGACCTCTGGAGCCCAAACTATTGATCTGAGCTCAATTTCGAGGACATCTAGTGCAATTGCATTTTTTATGAGCTTCCGTTTTTTTGTTTTTTTCGTTTGTTCCTAGCTATTATAGTATACGAGATATATGGGGGATTTTCGAAGTTAAGTCCAAAAGCTGTGATATTTGACCTTTGATGACCTCTGGTGACCTCAATATCGACCTGAGCTAAAAATGCTGTTTGAAACTTCGAATGTATTTGTTCAGACATTTCGAACGTTGTTTCCACATCTTTCTATCCATTTTTGTTTTCGAGTTAGACGGGGGATAATTTTGATACCCCCACCATGGCGAAGCTGTCTCGGAGGCCCACCAGAGCGCGAATTGACACGAACACTGGAGAGGGGTATGCCACTAACACGCCCTGGAGAGGGGGTCACTTTAGTGCCCCCCATGAGATGATCTCAGAAAGTAAGAAAGCTAGAATGTTCAAACTTACAGGGTAGGTAGGTGCTATAATGTTCTACATTCTCCATTTTTGTTTTACCTTTGGTCAATATCTTAAAGGTGAAACGAGGTCACGAAAGTCAAACCGGGCAAATGTCACCATTTTGGGGATTTGACCTCTTTGACGTCACAGGTCAACAGCAATGTGTCTGAAGTTCTGTTAGGGAATGATCATTGATATTGGCTACCAAATGGCGTTTGATTCGTTCTGATCTAACTATTTGTTCCAAAGATATCGCTTCGCCGACCTCGATTCTGGCTGCCATTTTGGAATTCAAATCCATATAACTAAAAAATGTACCGACTGATTTCGACTTTTGCTACGTCAAACGATCCGCTATTGTGTTGCCGTAAATGTCGCCCAAACACTATCGCCCTGCGGCCTGCGCCACTTCGTTTGCGAGATATTCACGAAAAACATGTTGGAGGGGCACAAAAGTGCCCCCTCCCTCCAGTGCGCGTGTTAAGAAACTGCATTTTACTTACAAATATCCTGCGCGGTGCTAGGGCATTTTTCATTACCATATGCCGAGCAATGTAAAAAGCATTAGCGCGTGGAGTGTGGTATTTTCCTCATCATGCACTGGCATACCGCACTCGCGGCATATGGTAAAAGACTTACTGAACTCTGCTGTGTATGTAGATATTTGTGATTTCGGCGTTTTTCAAAATTACTGCACTCGCTTCGCTCGTGCAGTAATAAAAAAACGCCTCGATCACAAACATCGACACACAAACTCGATCAACAACATACAACATACCAGCATCGTTCAGTAATGCTTATAACACGAGTAACTGGAGGGGGTTCGGGTTATTTATAGCCCCCCTCTGATCTCTGAACTACTTGACCGATTTTGAAAAAATAAAACGTGCATTCGATAGCCCTGTCAAATTGTGGAGGAAACTTATTTTTTGTTGACCTCGGGTCAACCGATGACGTCAAAGGTCACAACATTTTTTTTTACCGTGTGTTCATCGAGTCCGGTGGTGGAATTGTCGCGCAAAAATGCGATATTAAACGCATAATAAGTTGATAAATCGGCATAATTCGTGCATTTTGCTGTTCTAATTACCATTCTAAGCTGTTTTTGACCTTGGGTTAGGTCAAGGTCATCCGAGGTCACGAGTTCAAACTTCAGACTTCGGTCATTAAGAGTTGTAACACATGTTTATGCGTTCTTTTTTCGACTAGAACGCGAAAAATGACCTTAGAACATTGTTTTTGTTTTATTCTATACAAATACAAGTAAAAAGCAAAAAACAGAAATGCAATTTGTATGCATAGTTATGTTGTAGAGGTGGTTGATTTTTGGCTTTGAAAGATTGTAAGTCAATCATTTCTTAAAGATATCGACTTCAAACTTGCTACACATATTCATGGGACTCTTTTCAAACATATATATTTCGTTTTTGTGAAAATTCAGATTATTTTTGTAATAAAAAAAAATGTCTTTGAATTTCCCAAAATTTTGAATTTCAGAAATTTTGAAAATCCGTGCGTGCAGTTAGATAGCTGAGTTTATGATATTTCATTTGGTTCATATCAATTGAGTTAATCTTTTAACCCGAGCACCGTCGGGGGGTGCGGATATCCGCCCCCACAGGTTTTTGAAGACTAGCGGAAAAACAGCGGCGCGTAGCGCCGCCAAATTTTGCATAGCTGTTTAAAAATAATTTACCCACACATTCTGATTTTTTTACTTTCTAACTTTCAAGGTCACGTTGGAAGGTCACATTAAATGACCTGACCTCAAGCCACGTTTTTGTAAGTTTGACATCTTGCCGAAGCCACAGTGGTCGGAATCAAACGGTTGAAAACATCACAGTGTGCAATATGCCACGGATATCTACAGTTATGTAATCTCCTAATTTTGTATATCGGTTGGACCTGAGTCATGTCAATTTGTGACCTACCTTATAAATCTATCGGGGAGAAATTGACATTTGCACCAATCGAACAAAAACCTGACTAAAATATGTCAGTTTTCATCCTAACCACTATTTTAAAGCTAAGCAGAAAAATGCATGTTGTATTTTTCTTCCGTGATCTCTTTAAGGACAAATCCAATGTGACCCCAGGTCATATGGTTTTTGTACAATAACTCATCTTCTATTTGAGTTAAAGTGCTGTGGTTTTCACCATTCTGCTTCTCTTGTCGACCTCCATCGATTTACATACAATTTGACTTGACCTTGACATGACCTCAGGTCAACTCAGTTTTTTTTTTTTAGTTTGACCTAGCTATATCATACGATAAATGATTCGATGCGCCATGATGTGAGAAAGCTAAGCAGAAGAATGCATGTTTTATTTTTCTTCCGTCATCTCTTTACAAGGAGATTGCCACTCACATTGGTCATGTGGAAGTTGTTGACATAGTCTGTAGAACATATTTTTCGGTGAATTTAGCACATTGTACTTTCATTTCCCCAGAATCACCTTTAGTTGCTGAGATATTCCACAAGTCCGCAATTCACATTCTGCAAAGATTAATTATTTTCAATAGTCGCCAGAGAGCTTTCGCACTAGAACATTGCTCTTAAAATTACAACGCTTAGGTGCATATTTGTAGCTCTGGCCAGTGCGCCTTATAGGTAACATTTTCGCATACTCTGTTATATGACGATCGTTTTTTAGTTTTGAAACAAAACAAATGCAAAACAGAAAATAAGTAAAAATTCAACTAAAGGGGCTCCAGACGTGAATTATGTAAACAATAAAATCAAAGCAGTAGCTTCTTACCGTAATAAAAATATATTTGACATTTCAAAAAGAGTAGGCACACTCCTTTAGTCAAACCATGTGCCCCAAGGGCCATATGTTTTTTTTACAATATCTCTTTTTCTACTTGAGGTAAAGTGCTGTGGTTTTTACCATTCTGCTTCTCTTGTCGACCTCCATCGATTTACATACTATTTGACTTGACCTTGACATGACCTCAGGTCAACTCAGGTCATTTTTTTTAGTTTGACCTAGCTATATCATACGATAATTGATTCGATGCGCCGTGATGTGAGAAACACGATGGTGGCAAAATCGCTTCCTTACCTTTGGTACTTAACAAGTTATTAACACAAACTTTTTCAGTAAAATTTAGCATTTTGACCTTCGCTGGCCTCTGGAGCGTTAACTATTGACCCTATCTCAAATCTGATGACTTATGGCAAAAGAGTGTTTAAATTGCATTTCAGTTGATTTTTCGGATCACTCCTAAGCTATGTTAGTTACTGAGCTAGCCCGGATTATGATTAACCCGCGCACTTCAGGGGGAGGGTTGATTTCCGCCCCCCTCAGGTTTTTTCCAGAGACCGAAAACGGCGGCGCCGCAGCGCCGCCAAATTTCGATACACCTGTTTGGCATCAAATTACCCACACTTTGAAAAAGTTTTGACTTCAGTCATCTCAGGTCAGGTCACAAGTCCATGTCAGTGACCTAACTTCAAAATGTTTGTCCAGTTTCGTAGCCAAAGCCACAGTCTTTTTCGATTTTTATTTTTAAACTTGCAGATTTTTCATATGGAATATCGTACCTACAATTTCGTTATCTAGGATTTTTCATATCCTTGACAAAGTTTTCAGGTCCCAATTTTCCTGACCTCCCCATTATAAGTGAATGGAAAATAAACAAAATGCTTCCTTTCAGAAAATATGCATTGATCAGGCCAATTCTTCAGGAATTCATGCTATTTAACGCTCATTCTAAATGATTAAGTGCAATCTGTTGCTCAGGATTATACAAGGTCATCTGAGGTCATCTAAGCGTCTCAGCAATGATTTGCTAATAACTCTTGATATAAAAGAGATAGAGACGATTAGTTGACACCAATGTGTTCGTGTCGTCCAGCCGCGTTGCTCCACATGCAACATGACCTACCTGGGTCACCAAATGACCTTGACCTGAGGTCAAATTTTGAAATTGACCTTACCAGGTTCACCGTAGTTATGTTGTTAAAGCGTATCAATTGAGACAAACCGGATGCCGTCTACAAATATTCCACTGTCTTTCTTAGGTGACATGCTATTCACGAAAAACTGTTTTGGCTAAAAACAGTATTTTTAACCTTCATGACCTCTGGAGCCTAAACTATTAATCTTAGATCAATTTTGATGACGTACATGCGATTGCAAATTTCAATAGCTATCGATTGCCTCTCATTTGCTCCTAGCTATCATAGTTTCCGAGATAATCGGGAGTTTCTGGAAAAGAGTCCTTAAAGAGTCCTAAAACCGGAACAATTGACCTTTGGAGTGACCACTGGTGAACCGCAATTGTGACCTGATCCAAGAAAAGACTGAAATACTTTCGATAGAGCTTGCCTAGAGCTATCTAATGCTCTTTCCGCTTGTCGCTACGTTGCGTAGTTTTCAAGATCTCACGGGGGAGGGGGCGGAAATCACCCCCCTGCAGTTCGTGTTCGGCGCGAACCCCCTGCGTGCGCGGGTTAATCAATGCTCAATTTACTCGAAATATGGGAAAATTTGACCTGTTTTTCCTCTGGTGACCTCAATATTGACCTGATAAGAAAATGGTCTGAGTATTTTCTCTAGAACTCGTCACGGCCTACCTCACAACGTTTTCTGCTTATCGCTACATTGCGTAGCTTTCGAGATCTCTGGGGGGGGGGGATTCCGCCGCCCTTCGTCGGTTCGAAGTTGGCTCAGACCCCCGGTGGTGCGCGGGTTAAACTATACTTTCGACAGCGTTTCCTGCAAAACATTATTTTTCAACTAAAAACTCAGAACATGACGTCACTCTGACGTCATTCCTGGTTGACCTATCATAGCCTTATCTTTTTCTTTCTGGCTGCACGTGTCAAATTGATGTGAGATAAGGTACTGCAAGTTTAGTGATGATATCGGTGTTCGTTTAGGAGATATTGCAAAATAATGGGAGGGGCTATAAATACCCCCCCCCCAGTAACTCGCGGGATATAACAATAGCCTGAAAGCTTAGTTGCATTGGTTTGATAAACATAAAGTTGAGACATGCTTTGCATGAACGTATACAATTTCCAAACTGTCATCCTCCAGCAAAAGGGGACTGGGAGTAGCCATGAGTGAGTGGGTTTGCTTGTCCTGCCGTGTAAAAGGGAAATAATCACCTTTTCACACTAAACTGAAGTGATCACTTGAAATGGACAGGATGAGACCAAAATGAATGTCAAATTCTTCACATTTTGCATACAAACTTTCCTTTCAAAAGATATTGCAATTCAAAGTTGGTAAGCGTTTCGAGCTTAAAACGACTAGTGCTTGCAAGGTGATGACACGTATTTTTGGTCCTCATCAAATTGCGGACTTTTCTTATGTTTTTTCGTAATGGAATATAAAAATCATATTTACGTTCTGCCTTGTTGTGTAGTAGCCCGTAGAATCTTCTATATTATATAAACATCTGTTCATGAACACGTACCAAAATAGATAGTTATTTGTTTTCGGTCTAGATTAATGGCGCCTTTTAGTGTCTGTGACCCCTAAATATTTGTGAAAATTGCTTCATAATTTTCTATATTAAACTTTTTTTTACAGATTTGTTTCTGGATTTATAGAACATATGCTTTATATCAGGGCCGGCAACCTTTTTAGGGCGCGGGCGGATGAAGATCTGGAAGTAGTCGGCGGGCCGGGCCGGGGGATATAATTCGATACAATGGACAGCATGACGTGTCCAAATTTGGGGAAATATGACAGCTGTAAATAATGCCATTTAAAAAGTTGTTTAACGCGCGGGTAGGGGGGGTAATATTTACCCCCCCTCACGTATTTCCGGCAATACTTGAAAACGGTACAGATAACGACGTCAAGTTTCAGTACCTTATTCAGCATCATTTGACGTCTAACCTACAAAATCTTGAAAAAAGTTGAACTTTGGGAGATAATGACTTTTGATGACGTATGATCATGCATTTTTTGGTTGAATAACGTAAATGTTTTGATGCATCGTAGAAAACATAGCTTTACAAGCAAATCGCAAAGCAAAACTGTATGAGAAATTAATTTAATTTCTACAAGATGGCATTTCGGATTTTCCAAAATTTGGGGTTTTTAACCCAAAATCCAAAAAACTGTTTTTTTCAGAAATTTTTTCCCAAAATTGAAATTTCAAAGGTATCTAAAAAACGGATATATATGAGAACAGTGTAGTGAATACCAGGACAAATTTCAACCGTAATAGTTCGGTTCAGTGACTGATTGGGCTTCTCCAAGCATAAAGTAGGTAACGTGACATCATTTTCAAAAATAACGTTTTCTTTTGGATTTTTTGACCTGATACAATATATACAATGTCATTTTTGTGTTTTGAGACAAAACTAACCTAGAACATGCATTGTTTATTCATATTCGTCAGTTTCAGTTTTGACCCTAGATGACCCTGATGGCTTGACCTTTGACGGGGTCAAGTTGTAATGCTGTTTCTATCGATTCTTATTACGTGCAAAATGACCCTAAAACATGTGTCACAGGTTTATTTGACTCTTCGTGACAGTGACCTTTGTGACCTGACCCTTGACATTTGCATGTAATTTCACTTTTAAACTTAATGCAATAATGAATCAACCTTTGAGAGCTTTATGTGCATTGACACTAATCAAAGGATTTTAATTGAAAGTATGGAACCATGAAACGAATAACTCGAACTTTCCATGTGGACTGACCGTGACCTACATTTGACCTAACTTGACAATTCGGGTATGTTTTCGATTTCGTTTCATTGAGAGCTTTCGATCGCCCCTTGCGCGTCTCGCGCGGTTAATTGGTATCGAAGATAAGAGGGGGGAATATTCTACCCCCTACGACGCCGCGCGTTCGGTCGAGAGACTCCTATGCCGCGCGGGTTAACAGCTTGAGATTTTGACGTACTATGTCACATGGTGGAATCTGTTACCTCTTAGACGACTGCGCCAGCAGGCAAAATTCTATCTGAAAAAAGGAATGAAGACGTCCTGCAACTTCAATTAGCTGAAATGTTGTGCCCAACAATATTTGACTTCCGAGGATTAAATTGTGGCCAGCAGGCAAAAGTGAGGATGAAATACATCACGAATGCACAACATATTTGTGTTAAAACTATTTTGCGAAATTCTGAAGGCAGCGGGCGGATCAATGTAGTTGCCGATACCGCCGCGGGCCGGCGTAGCTGGTCGCGGCGGATGCTGGCCGCGGGCCGGAGTTGCGACCTTGCTTATATTGATATGACAAAGAGTAATTTATTTCCCCAAAATACAAATAATAAATAACTGGAAATTATATCAAAAGCTCATTGTGCGTTTTCACAAACATTCTATGTGCTTATTTTAGTGTCAAGCGATTTGTTTCAGGGACATTGCCAGCGTTAAACAAATTTGAAAACCTGTGCCAGATATGGCGCCGCATGGAATAGTGGGAATTAGGATGGGAAAGCACTGCTCATGAGTTTTCGAAAGAAGTATGGTACATACTTGCTTTTGATTTTTTGTAAAAACTTACAACATTGAAAAGGGAATTTTTATTAAATTTTTTTGATTTAATTTAATCATGTTATACAACCAAGCCAAGAATTGCTGCTACCAAAAATAAAAAGCGATTATTTCCCTTTATGCCAAATTAATAAATTGTGGTTTTTACTCAATATTAACAATAATATATTTATCCAATTTTGATACAGAAACCTGTGTAATATCAATTACCGAAGTTGGTAACATGTCTGAAGATGTGAAGGCGGATCTTGTTGTGCACATATAGTCGTATAGACCCGAACGATGTCTGCTGGATGCTATTTTTGGTCTGAAAGTGTATTGCTTCATTTATTGGTGTAGTATTCGTTATCGCAGGTACCATACGCAAAGAACCATTTTAACACAATCGATAGTATCTTCTCTGTGTACCGTGCAAGTACACGTGCCGTATCTATGGCCTCTATATATAGCCTAGTTATAGCTTGCAGCTGGCATTGTCCGCTGGAACATAATGACGCTTATAACTCAGGCCATCCCACAAACCATAACATCAGCGGTGCGTGGACTACGCTGTGTCATAGTGCACATTGCATATCAGGCGTAACATCGACAGGGCGCAGCGTCTGCACGGAAGGGAATACCTGACAGAAAGAAAAGGGTCTGGTCAGGATGAAAAGGAAATCACGAAACGTAAAGGAAATCACGAAATCAAGAAACAAAACACGTTTTTTTAGCTGTGGCTGCTACCACAGCTAAAATTATGGGCCCAAACTTTTGATTTTTCCAGACAATGTTTCAACGCTGACAAGCTCAAGCATCTGAGAGAATTTATGATCAACATAAAAAACGTAATTTATGAAAGAAAGAAGACTTTGACACTTTGACAAACGTATACTTGACACACTGTCTGCGAACGGGCGTTAGTTTCAGCATCCACAACGTACTATTGCTTACGATGACCTTGAGCTGAAAATCGACGAGCTCTTTTAGCACAAAAGTTTCCAGCATGAAAACGAGATTCTGCAATTCTAGCGCGCCTAACTCGCCCATTTCGAGTTCTGACAGCAATGTGCGCTTCCGAGAAATATGGCTCATCCCGGCCATCTCCGCCGAAATGAGGCAGTATGCCGCACGGACCTGACAAAGTGACAGTTCCACACAGTTCAGGGCCATGTCTTAAACGGGAGCAGAAAATGGCACTGGTCTGTGCGAGGCGGTGCGAGTGGGGTCATACAGCTCTCCACTTCCTGCTGCACTGCCTCGCCGGAAAATACCGGCCATTGCCGGGGGGAGAGCATGTGGCTCACCTCCACGAATCGGTGGCACGGCCTTCGCTCCGGCCGGCGCGGCGGCGTCTGAAGCAGGCGGGCAGGACCACACCTCAACAGAGAGAGCGAGACCGAGACCGAGACAGAGACAGAGACAGAGACAGAGACAGAGACAGAGACCGAGACAGAGACAGAGACGAGACAGAACAGAACAGAGACAGAGACAGAGACAGAGACCGAGACCGAGACGAGACAGAGACCGAGACCGAGACAGAGACGAGACCGAGACAAGAGACCGAGACCAGGACAGAGACGGCGAGACCGAGACGGAGACCGAGACCGAGAAGAGACAGAGACAGAAAGAGATAGACAGAGACCGAGACAGAGACATAGACCGAGACCGAGACATAGACAGAGACCGAGACCGAGACGAGACAGAGACCGAGACCGAGACCGAGACATAGACATAGACAGAGACAGAGACAGAGACAGAGACAGAGACAGAGACATAGACAGAGACAGAGACGAGACGAGACCGAGACCGAGACCGAGACCGAGACCGAGACCGAGACCGAGACCGGGAGACAGAGAAAGAGACAGAGACAGAAGACAGAGACAGAGACAGGAACAGAAGCCGGACCGAGACCGAGACGCGAGACAGGCAGAGACAAGACAGAGACAGAGACAGAGACAGAGGCAGAGACAGAAGACAGGACAGAGACAGAGACAGAGACAGAGACAGAGACAGAGACCGAGACCAGAGACAGAGACAGAGACAGAGACCGAGACCGACAGGAACCGAGACGGGACCGCCAGAACCGAGACCGAGACCGGACCGTGAAGACCGAGACCGAGACCGAGACTAAGACGAGACGACGACCGAGACCGAAGACGAGCACGAGACCGAGACGCGAGACCGAGACCGAGACGCGGAGCCGCGGAGACCGAGACCGAGACCGAGAACAGAGACCGAGACCGAGACGAGACGAGACCGACGACCGAGACCGAGACCGAGACCGAGACGAGAAACCGAGACCGGAGACCGAGAACCGAGACCGAGACCGAGACCGAGACCGAGACCGAGACCGAGACCGAGACCGAGACCGAGACCGAGACCGAGCGACGTGTACGTTGCGGTTGGCAGAGTGCTTCCCTGTTCTCACTACACGAATACCACTTAGCACGAACCTCTGTCGTCACCACTCGTCACCACTCGTCACCACTCGTCACCACTCGTCACCACTCGTCACCACTCGTCACCACTCGTCGCTGGTGACGAGCAGTGGTATACCTGACACCGTGTCCGCTGCCTGCAGGGGCGCCGGTGACCCACTGCCACCCGACTAATGGACGATATCCGGCGCCGTGGCGTGGCGTGACTGGGTCACAGACGGGTCGCGGGTGCCTCCGGAACACTCACCGGTAACGACTCAATTTACGAGTGGTGCCGCGTAGATACTGCCAAACACACGCAGACTGTCGCTGCGTGACGTAGTAGAGGGTGAAAATGAGTGCTCGTTGGATCGCCATTGTTTCAGGACAAAGTGTTTTACCAATACATCACCTTTT
>VOPJ01015851.1:0-61184 GCA_014673585.1 Semibalanus balanoides | reverse complement strand
TCAGCCTAAATTTTATCGCGGTCGTGTATTCATGTCAGCCTATCCTGGAAAAATCACTATGCATGTTTCACCGTCTGTCGGCTGGCATACGGTCGGACTACCATGATGATGTATTCCACAACGTCTTAGAATATGTCTATCTCCGTATTCCTGTGTCCCTATTCCTGTGTGGCGGCCCTCGGCACCTGCATTCATCCCATTAGTCCTCGCATTAGAACGACGGCGGCGTGGCGGCGGCAACACCGCAGTCGCAGCGGAGGAGGCGGCCGCGCCATCAGCAGACGGCACCGTGCAGCTTCGTCAGGCCCGTTCAGTCGCGGCGCTACGGCTCACTAATTAAGACTAACGGCGGTGCCGGGGAATGGTACGGCCGGGGAGAGAGAGAGAGCGAGCTGTGTCGAGCTCGACACACAGTGGCGGTGTGTCGGGCCGCCGACATAGTGGTGTGCAGGTGTGATGGCTGTGTCGAGCTGCCGACGAGTCTTCTCTCGGAGACGCTGTCATCTGTCGTCACGCCTCACCGACAGTCCCCGGTCTCCAGACCCCACCCCACTTCTACTCAACCCCACCCACCCCAACACCCCACCCCACTGTCCACCCCATCCACTCCACTCCAACTGCCCACTCCACTTCCACTCCACTCCACTCCACATCCACCCCACCCCACTCCACTCCACTCCACCCCACCCGCACCCATCCCCACTCCCACTTCCAACTCCAACTCCACCCACCCCACCCCACCCCACCCACCCACCCACCCACCCACCCCACCCCAACCCCACCCCACATCCACCCCATCCCCACCCCACTCCTCACCCACTCCAGCGCCCACCCCACCCCACCCCACCCACCCACCCACTCCACCCCACCCCACTCTACCACCCAATTCCTAAGCGACCGACTGGTGCGGAGCGGGCTGTCAGTTGCCGACAGAACAGGCGCTTGCTGCGGTTCTTTATGCGAGTTTATTCGTCTGTTTGTCTACGAATGTGTGCATTCGTGTGCGGGAGAGTAGGTGTGTGCTATTGTTGCCGCGTATAATACACCGATTGTACGGCGCGGCTCAGAGTGACGTCGTGCGCGATGTGCATCCTGCAGGGTCCGGCTACTGATACAGGACACACCCATAGCAGCCGACAGTGCGTGCGTGTGCGCGCTCGCGTGCGTGTGTGTGTGTGCGCGAGGCGACGCCCGCGCCCCTGAGGCGGCGCACCGTACATAAACCTATTGTTGCGTGTGTTTACTGAGGTTAAGAAATAGGATGTGCTAATGGAAGCCCTTGTCCTGGTGGCAGGGACGTTATTCCTGCCAGTGAGGCCGCTGAAGATGGCAACAAAATGTTTTGGCCGAGGCCAGCTGGCTATGAGTTAACTATGGTAGGATTCAAGGTAAAAAAAAAATATAGAAAAAAGTTACAATGCAAAAGTTCCAATGCAATTCAAATAAAATATCCAAAAGTTCCAATGCAATTCAAATAAATGCATACTTATCATATTCGATGAACTTCCTTCTCTAGCTGAGGGCTTAAGTTTTGATCTTTTGAGTGCTTCAGAGTCGTTCGTCTCCGAAAATTATCATCTTGATGCATTAAATTTGCCGGAAGTATGTGTTTAAGGATCTCGCCTTTTAACAAGATGCCCACGTTTGTCGCATAGCGGCATAAGAAGTGAGACCAACATATGCTTATATTTTATCTTTCCTGCAATTCTTAGACGATTCATTACATATTAGTGTGCACTAAAATTAGTAAAACTCAAGTGTTCAATAAAATAAACCATGTTTCGGAGATGCATGAAATAGAATAGTAGGCCGACTTATAAAGTTAGGCGATCTCCTGTACACACAGCAGTGCACCTGGCCGGTAGACTGACCCGCACGGTACAGCAGTGTGTCTGATGGGTAGACTGACCCGCACGCGTTACCAGCAGTGTGTCTTGATGGGTAGGACTGACCCGCAACTGTTTACTAGCAAGTGGTCTGATGGGATAGACTGACCCGCACGGGTCATAGCAGTTGTACTGATGGGTAGACTAGACCCGCACGACAGCAGTGTGGTCTGATGGGGTAGACTTGACCCGCCACGGGTACAGCAGATCTGGTTCTGATGGGGTAGACTGACCGCACGTTCGTACAGAACAGTGTGTCTGATGGGTAGACTGACCCGCACGGTACAGCAGTGTGTCTGATGGCGAGACTTGACGCCGCAACGGTAAACAGCTATTGTGTCTGTCATGGGTGACTGACCCGCACGGATACAGCAGTTGCGCTCTGATGGGTAGACTGACCCGCAGCAGCACAGCAGTGCACCTGATGGTAAGACTGAACCCGCTACCGTTACCGCAGCGGTGTGTACTGAGGGGTAGACTGACGCCTCAGCGGCACACAGGTGTGTCTGTATGTGGTAGACTGACCCGCAGAGCACAGCAGTGCACCTGATGGGTAGACTGACCCGCACGGTACCGCAGTGTGTCTGATGGGTAGACTGACCTCGCACTTTAGGTACAGCAGTGGTGGTTCTGATGGGTAGACTGACCCGCACTGGTACAGCAGTGCGCACCTGATGGGTTAGACTGACCCGCAGAGCATAGCAGTCGCCTGATTGGGTAGGACTGACGCCGCACTACGCAGTGCGTCTGTATGGGAGGACGACCCGCACGCACAGCAGTGTGTCTGATGGTAGACTGACCCGCACGGTTACAGCAGGTGCACCTGTGGGTAGACTGACCCGCCAGAGCAATAGCCAGTGTGTCTGATGGGTAGTACTGACCCGCACGCACAGGCAGTGCGTCTGATGGGTAGACATGACCCGGCACGGTACAGCAGAAATTTGTACTTGATGGGTAGACTGACCCGCACGGTACAGCAGTGCCACCTGGTGGGTTAGGGACTGACCCGCAAGAGCATTCAGCTAGTGCGGCCTGATCGGGTAGACTGACCCGCAGGAGCATAGCAGTGCGCCTGATGGGTAGACTGACCCGCAGAGCATAGCAGTGCGCCTGATGGGTAGACTGACCCGCAGAGCATGGCAGCCATCGGGTGTAGCGGGACTCTCAACAGGTTGGCTTGTCCACACAACCGGCCAGTAGTCACTCCCCGGCTTCTACGCGTTACAAAGATACGGACACAATATCAAAACACAACACGTATTTGTTTGATGCAGGAGTAAGGAAGTGTATTTTTTTATTTACGGTCTGTCTGTTTGTATAGGTTACACCTTACACAGTTATCACACGTTCCAATTGTTCTTTCCCTTGATCTTTTCAATTGTACCAGTTGACTACCTCTGAAGAGCCGAGTTGTGTCCGACATAAAAGCTGGTCTTAAACAAACATGTTGTGCCGGTGCCGGGAGCGATATTGGCCGGTTCCGTGTCGGCAGCGGTGCAGCAGCTGATGTCCAGCTGCTGCTGCTGCGGTCGATAGACGGCCACACAAGGCCGCGATATTACCGTCCTGCCGGACCGCGAGGACGGTGCCGGCCCGCCCGACTCCACCGCATCCCGGCCTGGTACGCCGCGGCACGCCGCCGCTGGTGGCACGAGGGCTGGCGTGTCGACCCCGCAGTCAGAACACGCGCTGCATGCTAAACACAGCCGCCGCCGGCCGCCGGTGATAACGGCATGCCACCCTTCGTCGACCAGCCACGCGTGGAAAATACCTCACAGTCTTGACAGAATAAGGAAGCTGGTGTCCTCGCCGTATCTGACGGCCCAGCCGCTGGAGCCGTCAGAAACGGCAAGAGCAGAGCTGTCACCCACGAATGTCGAGAGCGGGAGGTGCTACTCACTGAACAAGGCACCAGTGGCATGTGAAAGAACTGTCACTCACCGGCAGGAGTGGCTACAGTTATAGCCAGCACGGCAGTCGCCCGGCCCCGGGTCCGTCGAGTGTGAATGGTCACCAGAGCGCCACCAACGTCGCCATCGTCCCCATTACGACCCAGTGTCGTGCTGGGCGTACATGCATCACTGTCGTGGCGTGGCGGCCATCGGCGCCGCCCCTGCACAGTGGACAGTGCTGCGGCTGTCAGTGATCGTGTGACACAGGTCATCCACCATCGATCCCCACCATCAGCCGCCGCCGGGTAGGTGGGGTCGAATGAGGTGAGCAGGTCACGCGATTCGCGGCGCCCGACAGTCGCCCTGCTGACGTGCCATCCTCTACAGCTCAGCCAAAGGCTGGCCGCTCGGTCACCGCCGCGCGCTGGTCTCTCTCCTGCTGCGACTTTTGCCGGCTCGACATACCCCGCCACTCCTTCGTCACTGTGCCGGGGTATGCCGGGGTCGTGCCGGGGCCGTGTCGGGTTCGTGCCGTGGTCGTACCGGGGTCGTACCGGGGTCGTGCCGGGGTCGTGTCGGGGTCGTACCGGGGTGCGCGGCCGGTTCGTGCCGGTTCGTGCGGTCGCGTACCGGGTCGTACCGGGGCCGTTCGGTCGCAGGGACTGGTTTCGTGCCGGGTCTGCTGGGGTCGTGTCGGCGGTCGTGCCGGGGTCGGCTAGAGCCGTGCCGGGTCGTGTCGGGTTCGTACCGGGGTCGTGTCGGGGTCGTGCCGGGGTCGTGCTGGGGTCGTGTCGGGGTCGTGCCGGGGTCGTGCTAGAGCCGTGCCGGGGTCGTGTCGGGGTCGTACCGGGGTCGTGCTAGAAGCCGTGCCGGAGTGTCGTGCCGGGGTTCGTGCCGGGGTCGTGTCGGTCGTGTTCGATCGGGTTGTCCGGGGGTCGTGCCGGGTCGTTGCCGGGGTGTCGTGCCGGGTCGTGCCGGGGTCGTGTCGGGTTCGGCCGGGTGTCGATGCCGGGGTCGTGCCGGGTCGTTGCCCGGGGGTCGTGCCGGGGTCGTGCTGGGGTCGTGCGGGTCGTGCTGGGTCCGTGCCGGGTCGTGCACGGCGTCGTGCCGGGCGCGTGCCGGGTCGTGCTAGAGCCGTGCCGGGGTCGTGTCGGGGTCGTGTCGGGGTCGTGCCGGGGTCGTACCGCCTGCGTAGCGTGCTGTCCGCCATAACTCGCCGCCCCCGCCGTCTCGCGTCACGTTAATAATGCGCCCCGGACCTGATGCTTGTAGGGGAAATGGCGCAGAAGCGACAGTCACTCAAATGATGGGTTTCAGCGGCCAGCCTGTCTCCGTCTCCGTCTCCGTCTCCGTCTCCGTCTCCGTCTCCGTCTCCGTCTCCGTCTCCGTCTCCGTCTCCATCTCCATCTCCATCTCCGTCTCTGTATCTGTCGCTGTCTCTATCTTTGTCTCTTTCTCTGTCTCCGTCGCTGTGTCTTTGTCTCTATTTTCGTCTCCACTATCCGCATCTCTGTCTGCCTCTGTTCCATTGTAGGAGCTTTTTACAGTAAGATCCTTGGAAAGCTCCCTAAGGCCCTAAATTGGGCATTCACCCCAGACAACATTGGGTATTGTGGGTTCTTTATTTACATCGTTCCTCAACAATTGATGCGTCATAAAACATGTAGGTATGCAGTGTTTGGTTTCGATAAGATGCTTGGAAAGAAGTAAGTATCACAATCATTACGATTATTATGAGGCAGCAAGCGAAATCACTCTTAATGCATGGTGCAAGGAGGACAAGGTAAATTGGATAAAAGATAGCGGACGGTTAATGAATCACAGGGAAAGCATGAATAGATGACATTTGCAATACTCGGCAAGGAACGCACATGAATGAATCAACACAAATAATGAGAACGAACAGCAGAATCTGCATGACCAAATGTCATAGCAATACAGCCATAAACATCCAAGTGAAGCTTTAGTTGCTTTTTGATCTTATGAGTTACGGCCGTCCAAAGTTTCAAGCGCTCGTAAAATAAATGAGCGAGACTCACGTACCTATGATAATCTGTTCGTTGAATCCTCTCCTAGAGAATTCACAAAATATGGTGCATCATAATATCAATATCATGTTAGCTGTTATTAATTACAACCACACAACATCCAACAGGTCTGACCATAACCGTCAACGTTGTCCGGACATGCAAACATCGCCATGACATCCAACATAGCTGCTTGCCGAACAACTATATAACCGGCAAAACTACCATTTGATATGATCAGGGATGTCGCTTGGCATAGCATCAAATAAATGTTTCTGAAATAATTCAAATGAAACTAGATAAGAATAGTTTTCTTGACTGTGACAAAGGACTGATTCATTGGACTTAGGAATTTAGCGTCCCCTCATTTTCCATTGATATTTAATTTAACTAGTTTAATATTACGCCATTTTATATCACATGGGTGTGAAACGTGCAAATGCCATTCCACTTGCAACCTCATGGTAAATCAAACTCTACCAGAAGGATAACACTGCTCTCACTATGAATTCATGATTTCACTTCCACCGTCATTCACCGGGCTGATAAATCCCGACACTATAAGCAATCACAGTCGCACGTATAAGCATTGGTTCTGATTTACGCTGTCCGCACTCATTCGAAAGCGTCTCGTCTGACTGAAGGATGACCTGTAGAGAGTAGACCACGGACACCTCGGGCCTCCTCTATACGTCCGTGGCGGGTAACCGCTCTGCTCTCTTCTGTGACGTCTTTGTATAGGTTTCCTCACAACCATCCAGCGTCCCATTCACTGTCGATGCTGTCTGCTGGTCCGGTGATTTCTGCCGTACCTAGCTGTGAAAAGGACACGGAACGGTCACAGACAGAACATCATGCTCATCCGGTGAGATAGGATACATACACGATACAAGACGGTGATAGACCTACACGATACATGCTGCTTGATACGCACACAAAAACATGGTTACGGCTTCGAATCACCTTGCTTTCATGGTGAACCGTATTTTTATCATTAACACAGTACACAAGTATATTCTCGAGTCATTATTTATTACGTATTCCATTTGGTACGAATATGGAAAAAGTAATGAAACGTTTATCCGGCGACAATGTTTTTTAATGGTACCCATATCAATCATCAGTAAACATGTCATGCTTCTGTATCTAAAATATATCTAATAGAATGATGCTTCGATTTGTAAACTACTTTCTCTATATTTTCCATGTATGTGTGTATGGCTCATCTCGATGGATCTTCTCGCCTGCCACCAAAGAGTCTCATCATTATCGCCTGGCGGGGGGCACCTTGAGCTTGACACACGGAAGTCATTACTCTGGTAAGCTTAAAGCCATTTTTGCTTCGGAAGGCCGGGTTGACAGTCTTGGCTGATTCCACAGGAGACAGGAGAAGACGGGCTTTAGTTTGAGGCAATTTCTGCGGAAAGCTCGGCGTGATAAGGCAGACAGCCGTAGACCAGCGGCCAGGATCAGCCGGATGGGTGCAGAGACGGGAGAGAAGACCGAGATAACAGGCTCCTTCTCTCTCGAGTCTCCGAGACGCCGTCACAGAATATGTGTGTGTGTGTGTGTGTGTGTGTGTGTGTATGTGGGCGTATGTGCGTGCGTGCGTGCGTGCGTGCGTGCGTGCGTGCGTGCGTGCGTGCGTGCGTGTGTGTTCCTCACACTGTGCTGTCGCCTGTCGGGTGCACACAGCACACCCACAGCACAACTGGTCTACTCCAGGACATCAGAGGCATCATGTTAACACTCATGATTAGTAACAAGATACTGTATCAACACAGATGATCAGCAGCGGCGCCTGATTGACGTTCGCAATCAGAGACACCCGATGAACAGTGACAATCTGTGGTGCCTGATAAACTGGAACAATCAGTGGTAGTGGATTAACATACGCACATACATCAATTTACCGGTGGAATTGTGTTCGCCCCTTGGAATTGTGTCCAGCACCAAGCTATGCTGGTAAATGGCTTCGAAGGCGTTTTGACCAGCTGAGCAATCGCTACACGCTTCCTTCTCTATGAAACATTCATGGCAATCTGATTTCAGCAGACTCGACTTCAGCCGACAGATCGGTGTCATTTCAGTTCGTCCCAGTGGTGGGCGGGCGTCCGCCGGCCGCCCGCCCACCTCAGACCTGATATTCACTCTGTCTGACGGGGCCCACTTCTGACCGTCTATCTGTCTGACGTAGCCTATTTCTGACCACCTTTCTGTCTGACGGCCGACGGGGCCCACCTCTGTCCACCTCTCTGTTTGACGGGACCACCTCTGACTACCTCTCTATCTGACGTGGCCTTTGTCCGACCTCCTCTCTATCTGAGGGGCCCACCTCTGACCTCCTCTCTATCTGACGGGGCCACCTCTCTGACTGCCTCTCTGTCAGACGGGGCCACCTCTAGCTAACTCCCTGTCTGACGGGTAACGAGCTTTTCTCTGAGTGGTCTCCAGAGTGGGCCACCTCACGGAGCCTCCCCAGTTCGTACCGTAGACAGCGTCTGCTTATTTCTCGGACCCTGGCCCCAGCCCCTGCCCCAACTCCTGCCCCCGGCCCCCGGCCGTGGCCCTCAGGGCACGTTCCATCGACACCCGTCCACGTCGGACGCTCTCCGAGGTCCGCCGGCCCGGCCATCGCTCCATCTGGTGCTCGGTGGCGACACGAACACGGCATTTGCGGCGAGCCTGCGACGCTCATTGCCGCGCCAGTAATGGCGCAGCAGTGTGGAGCGAGGCGGGGGCGGAGGCGGGGGCGGGGGCGGGGTGAAGGCGGGGACGGGAAGGCAGAGATAGCTGGCTGCGTGACCTCAGGGGACAAGCCTCTCAGAACAGTCAGATAAGGAACCAATATTGCTGTTGGAAACACTGCTCCGCTCAAAATATTCGCTTAATCCGCAAGGGATCGCGGTGAGATACTGTCTATTTTTTGCGGAAAACCCGTGGTTATATTTCGGGTTGCGAGTCCGTATTTGAGACGACGCTGGCAGCGATGTGACCGGAGCTCGGTATGTGACCGAAATTGGCGCGCCCATATGACGCGTGGCCGGAATTCCTAGTGGGATCCTCAGTAGATACGTAACCTGAGATGACAGCGCAATCTCCCCTGGTTACTGAGACGCATGGCACGGCTCCAGTTAGCGTCATATTAGGATGAATATGGCCAGGATATTGTGCATTTTCCGATAGGCCGGCTAAATTTAGGGGATTGTGTTAATGTAAAGGCCACTCGATCCAATCATCACTTGTAAGAGACTCATGCATTTTTCGCCTGTTGTTACCGATGATTATCGCACAACTGTGCGAAACTCAGACAGGCACGTAGCCAGGATTTTGTTCAGGGGGGGGGGGCACGTCGGAAAAAATCACATTTTGCTCCTAAAATCTCATTCTATCTAGTGTGAAATCACATTTATGCCTCTCCACGCCCATATCTGTTGCTCGACCGGGGGGGGGGGTAGGGTCGGGTTTTCAGAGAATCCTCATATCTATCGTAGTGTGAATTTATTTCGCTCAGGGGGGCATGGCCCCCGTGCCCCCCTTGACTACGCCCCTGAACTCAGAGCGGCGAGGTAAAGTATACGCGAGATCCAGGAAAGCAGCGATTTCGATAGATTGTTGTAATTCTGATTTAGTTTAATCATATCTTATTTATTACGATAAAATATGTGATGATAAATAAATGATGCTGATTATGATCTACCAGTAAGACGCCGTGGTTAGCGATGAACGAGCGAGCACAAAATAAATGTATGGTGAATTTTAACTCGATCGGGCAAGTAGTTTCTGATATATATAAAATGTCCGCACGTATACGTGCAGAAGAACCCCAACCCTGACTTGTGTGAAAGTGGCGGATAAGAGTTTCCTAATCACACACCAAATGTGAACACAATCGGCTCAGCCGTTCCTATTATAAGTTATAGAATAGGGGTGTGCACGTGTGCACGTGCAGAGGCACTCCACACCTGACTTGTGGAAAGGCGGCGGCTGAGAGGTCTCTAACCTCGCACCAAATTCAAACACAATCGGCTCTGATGTTCCTGAGATATAGAATAGGGGTGTGCACGTGCGCACGTGCAGAGGCACCCCACCTGACTTGTGGGAAACTAGCTGCTGAAAGGTCTCTAACCACACGTTAAATTGTAACACAATCAACTCGGTCGTTCCTGAGATATAGACTAGGGGTGCGCACGTGCGCACGTGCAGAGGCACCCCACCCCTGATTTGTGGAAAAGTGGTGGCCGACGGGTTCCTAACCACACACCAAATTCGAACACAATCAGCCCAGCCGTTGTGGAGTTTTTGCGACAAAACACCTTTCAACACCCCTCACGCGCCACGCGCAGTGGTAGTCAGTTACCCACATGAGTCGGCACTAGTATCAAACAGGGTAGGTTGGATACTCAGCAAAGAAGCCCGCTTCTCAATTGGAAGTGCGCTTGCGAAGATCTGAGCTCAAAAGCGTCGCCACGAGTCGGGTTGGGTTGCTCATAATCATATTTTTTCCATATACCAGTAAGGCGCCGTAGTTGGCGATGAACGAGCGAGCGCGAAGGAAATGTATGGTGAATTTCACCGTCGATCGGGCCAAGTAGCTTCTGAGATACAAAAAATAGAGTGCACGTGCAGAGGCAAGCCCACCCCTGACTTGTGTGAGAAGTGGCGGCTGAGAGGTGCTACACACAACTGTAATTTGGACACAAATCGGCTCAGCCGTGTCCTAAGATATTAGGAATAGGAATGTGCACTGTGCCACGTGCAGAGGCACCCCACCCTCTCGACTTTGTGGGAAACTGAAAGCTGAAAGGTTCCCAATTACACACCGAATTTGAACACAATCGGCTCAGCCGTTCCTGATAAATAAAATATTGGTGTGCACGTGCACACGAGCAGAATCAACCTACACCTGAGTTGAAGGAAAGTGGCAGCTGAGGGGTCACTAGCCACCAGAGCTGCGGAGCCTGAGTCGGAGTCGATGATTTCAACCGGAGTCGGAGTCGTAGTCAGTAAAATGTTGCCGACTCCGACTCGGGCTATCAGTTATGGGCAGCATATGAGCAAAGTATTTGCAGGTGCATTTTGTGAATCACCGGTGGCGATGTCTCAAGAAAACGTGCCGCCTCGACTTCGTTTGCTTCGATTCCTTTCCCTTGTCAGTTAGTGATTTCTAAACATGAGGTGTGTATCGCGGTGGGCGAAAAATCCTAGGTCTGACGTCGAATGCAGGTTCAAAATGTCACCGCCAGAAATTTAAGCAACGTTCACAAAACAAATATAAACAAAGATAGCTTTAAAATGACGCATAGCCTACTCAGGCAAGTAAAACGTATAATTTATTTACTGCATCTACAGCAATTCAGTATTACTATGGTAGTGTTGATACAAGATTGGACAAATTATATTTTTTGCTGTCCAGAATAATACAATCGAAAAGTATGGACAATAGTCAATACTCTGTCTATCTCTATTCATTTCCTTTAAATGCTTTATTTTCGATAACGAGCTGGTATCTCAGCTGAACGCCATTGGCTACGGGGGGAGTCGAATATCGCCCCTGGTTATCTGCCCAACCATTAATGATCGCAGCGAGACGCGCATGGCGCAAGGCGGAATTCGAAAGTTCTCAATTAGGTGCATCTAAAACATATTATAAGTTTTCAATTTTAGGTCACATCGCATGCCAGATCATGGTCAGGTCAAAGATAAAAATCGAGTTATTTGCATATATGGGTCATACTTTCCATACAATGCCTTCAATTGCGACCATTATCACCCAAAGTGCTCTCAAAGGTATAAGACACGTCCCACATGAACCAAATGAGCTTGATAGTAAAGGTCAGGGACAAGTTCAGGTCACAAAGGGTCACTATGCACGAAATAACTACGAATGTCATGCGACACATAGAGGTGGGCATCGTTGCTAAAAAAGTAGTTCCGTTACTCGTTACTCCGTTACTCATAAAAGTAGTATCGTTACTCGTTACTCCGTTACTTTGCGACATATTTAATGGAAGTTACTTAAGTCCGTTACTCCGTTACTTTAGTTTAGCCCACGCCCCACTACGGGGGCAAAATCTGCTCCCTCCCAGATTTTCTCGATAACTCAAAAACTGTGTAAGACATCGACGTGAAACTTATGTACAGTACCTTCTTCAACATCATGTCTACGTCTCTTAACACTATTTTGATGAAATTGATATAGTATGAGAGATAATGACCTTTAAATGACGTAATGTCATGCCATTTTTGGTGGAAAAACGATACATGTTTGACAAATCGTAGAAAATCAAGTTTTTAATGAAATTGTCAAAAAACGCAAATAACATTTTTTCTTCAAAATGGCTGTTTTGGGATTTTTGATTGTTTTTGTTTTTTACCCCTAAAAAATAAAAATAATATTATTTGTTCGGCAATTTTGTTTTCATTAAACCAATTTTCGGGGAAGATATTGCAAAATGAAACACATATGAGAGAAGAAAAAGGTATGGATGATACCGAAACAAAATTTTTAATCAATGTCCTTATTTTACACCGTTTTATGGCTCACTAAGTATAAGTAATTAATGACGTCATCTCTTGTAGCTATGTTTCTTTGCTGTTATTAACCAGATAGAGACAAATAAATGTCATCACTGTATTTCTGAGACAAAACCAGTTCTAGAAATAAAGAAACTTGTCATTTTATTTATATTTATAAATTTGAAGTCTTGTGCTCATATGACCTGAACTTGGCTAATATGGTGTCGGGTTTTGAAAATGGTTGCTAATAACTGTTTCGGCCTCTGGCAATATCTAGGGCATTTTGTGACGCTGATTTCAATTTTGGTATCCATTTTACAAAATATGTTCCACTGGAGTCATTTTCTTACACAGCTCAGCCGAGGTCACTGTCCTAAGATGACCTAATATGACATTCGTTCGGTAAGAGATCGCTTTTTATATGCTACTTATTTATATCCACTAGTGGTGTCCGTCCTTTTCACACATTAATTAAATACAAAACATCAAATTAAATAAGGGAAGGCGGAGTAATCGAACTTGATTATAAGTAACGGAAGTTAATTCTGTCTCGTTACTTGTTTTGAAAAGTTATACGAGATCGTTAACTTTCCGTTACTGAAAAAAGTAGTTCCGTTAGGTAACGGAGTTAAAGGAATTAACGGAATTTGCCCACCACTGGACACATGTTATATGGATCATTTTACATGTATAATTCGAAAGTGATAGTCATTTTACCACCTCACCCCATTTGAGTGCAGTTTATGCCAAGCTCAGGTCAAGGCCAGACGTTAGGTCACAAAAATTCAAAGTTCGAAATTGATCAATATAAATACAAAAGGCGTAAGTCTAGACCAGTTTGTCTCAGAAATACAGTGGAGACGTTTATTTGTTCGCAATTATCATTAAAAAGTTATTCATACTTAACCCGGCATTGGCTGGGGTCTCAGCCGAACGCCATTGGCTGGGGGGGGGGGGCGAAAAACGCCCCCCGGACCTTAATCGGCCGGACCAATAATCGAAGGCGAGACGCGCAAGAGACGGCAGCGAGCAAGCCCCTAACGAGCTCAATCCTTAGCGTACTCGAATTTGATAAATAAGGTTCATATGTCAACGTCACAGTCAGGTCAACAGGTCACATGGTAGTTATTTTAGTTTTTGGCGCATACTTCACCTTGGCCCCCCCATCCAAGCCGTATATGAGACGGCAATCGCACAAAGTGCTCTTCAATGTATGTGCATCTCTCGTATAAAAGCAAAAGTGGAAAATGTAGCAAAAGGTCAAAGGTCAAGGTCAGGTCAAATAGTGTCAACTTAACTGCAAGAGATCAATAAGCGACACCATGTTTTGTTTATGGGTTTTATCTTTACAGGGGGATAACTCGATATAGCGAACGATTTCAGATCTGAACCCGATAAAAGGTCAAGGTAGGTCATAAGAGGTCAAATTTGGTAATATATATAAATGTAAATGAAAAATGCATTAATATTTTCCAGTTTTGTTCAGCACACAGTGGGTATCATTTTTTTTATGTATCTGGTCGATAAAGCCCCCAAAACGTATTTTCAAAAAGTGACGTCATGAGGTAATCATACTTGGGATTGGGAAGCAATCAGTGATTCAAAAATAGAGATATGGCTTTAAAATTCGGTTTAGGTAACTTCAATATGTGGTTCTCTTACACATCTTCCGGTTTTTTGAAAATTTTAAAAAATGTTGATTTTGTGGGCATTAAAAAAAAAAATGATTTTTTGTTTTTGTTTGGTCAAAATCAAAAATTTTCGACAATCCGAGATAGCCATTTTCTACCCCTTGCAATTTGCTATCTTTTGAAGTTTTTGAATTGCATTTTGCTTAAAGGGAAATGGTCTATTTAGCAGCCTGTTAGAGCTTAAGCTGATATTTGCGCCAAGTGGTGTGTAGTGCGTGACTAATTTCGCGATATTAGCTCGAAAAAAAATCGACCGATTTTTTTTCACAGAGGAAATTTGCATTGACGACGCCAAATTGTTAGTAACAGATAAGGTGACGGCACGAGGAGTTTTGGCGTTGATAGCGCTGTTCGTTTTGGTGAGGCTATTCGGGAAAATTCCTTAAGGGGGGCGTTTTTCGCCCTCAGCCAATGGCGGGTTAAAGGGACACTGCCACCTCCAAAAAGTTTCAAATGTACGCCATTTGTGGTGCAAAATATGAAGTAATTGCTGCTGAAGACGATTATGACATTCGTTTATCACAAAAAGTGCTCAATTTTAATAAAAAACACGTTTTAATATTTGGTCTGATGACGTCATATGAAGGAATTTTTTGGGAATAAAAAAAAACTTCACGCTGTCATAAATATGACTAGTGTACGCCTACGGCTAATGTATTGGCCAATGTACAACGTCCGTACTATATCACAATTGAGCTAGTATTTGACGATCAGACAGTCATCGTGACTGGTCGGCATAACTCAACATACACTGGGGACTGGTTTGGATTAATTTAAACATTTTACATGTATGGTTTTTCTTGAAGATATAGAATCCAGGCTAAAAAATGTGTTCCCGCCAACCACATTTTTTTGTTTTTGTGATTCTCGCGCCGCTGTCGTGTGGTTGTTGGCATTTAAACTATTTACTATACATAATTTAAATGCCAAGCAGCCAAAATGGCTATCTCAACTCAAAAATAATGTTAAGGTGGCAGTGTCCCTTTAAAGAGCTATAAGTCAGTCAAATTCGGTAATATTGTTTTGAAGTTTGGTCTGGGAAACGCCTATTTTCCGTTCTCTCATCAGAATAGTCCGTTTTTGGATACATTTGAAAATTGTTTTTATTGTGAGCATTTTCCCAAAACAATCGTCTTTGTTTTTTTTTTGTTTTTTTTTTAGAGACAAGCTTCTCAATACCAACCAGAGATATTTAATTGTATAGGCCCTGCCATTTGTTGAAAATATGTTTCTTGTACTATCTGCTAAAGTTAAGCTGATTTTTTCAATCAAAGTCGCTTGTGGCAATCATAATATCCTTGGGGGGCAAAGAATATGTTGGCCCCACCCTTGTTTCGCCTTGGGGGGCATGGCCGGATCGCCCCCCCCTTGGATCCGCCCCTGTGTGGCGACGTCATTAAGTTCGCTATATCTCGATTTTTTATCGACAAAATTGGTTCATTTGTGAACAGAAGACGTAAAATTGATACATGATAGTGCTGTTGCTTTTTGAGTTGCTACGAAAGTTCGTCAGGGGGAGCGTTTTTTGCCTCCTCCCGCCCCAGTCAATGGCGGTTTGAATGAGCTACAATCTTGAAACGGGATAACTTTTGATATGAATGGTTACTTCTTGTGCCTATTTACAATAGCTTCAGCTAACTAAAGGTCAGAGTCGATCTCGGAGTCGGAGTCGGAGCTGACTCCGGAGGGTCGGAGTCGGAGTCGGAGTCACCTGAAAATTGATTGACTCCGCAGCCTTACTAGCCACACACCAAGATTGCACACAATCCGCCCGGAATTTTGCGGAATTTTGCGAGAAAACACTTATCGACACCCCTCACGCGGTACGCGCCACACGTAGTGGTATAATCACCCACATGAGTCGACACTGGTCTCAAACAGGGTAGGTTTGGATGGGGCTGCTCAGCAAAGAAGCCCGCTTAACGCTTGTCAATCGAACGTGTGGCTGCAGATATATGAGCTTCTCAAAAGCGTCGCCACGGGTGAGGGTCGGGTCGGGTTGGGCCGCTCATATGAATATTTTTCCCATATACCACGGAAGGACAAGCGAGCGCTTCGCGCTCGCTCGCAATCAAGAATTTAAAAGCGGAAGACCACTGAATAAAACAACTAACCAGCCAACTTCCTTCCTCAATCAATAATGGCAGTGATACGGTTTGTCAAACAAAAATGCTTGAGTCAGCTGGTTACTTGGTTAACACTTGCTATTATATTTTGTGCCTTTGTTTTGCTTTTGTATTGGAAAGATAAGAATGGAAGTACTTGATAATGCAAAGATAAACACGTTTGATAGGACCAACTGCAGTCCGTAACCCCGCGCACAATATTTATCACAGTAAAAGACTGTAACGTGATTGTGAATTATATTAATTTGTGTGTTTAATTTCATTTCAGCATAACTAGGGAATACATGAAACCGGTATGCTCTCTAAAGGAATACATATACTTGAAAAGAAATGCGATTTAAGCCCGTGACAGATATATGGGACTAAAAAGAAACACGAATTACCTGTGAGATTTAAAACATGTAGCAATTAAACTGTGCGTTCAGACCCGACGGTGCGTAACATTAGCATTCTTAACAAAGTCAGTCGGAGCTGGCATTAATCGGAATCGAGACGGTGGCGAGATAAAACTTCGAACTCATCCACCACTTCAGCTAATTCCAAGTGCCTCTCCCAAGACGACTGATTTAAGGCTCGCAAAATTTATGGAGGCTTATCTGAGCCACGGAAAAGTTTTCTATCCAAATGTTCTCGCCCTAAGAGTGTTACACATGTTCGGAATTTTAGCACCGGCCGGTATCAGGCTCGATAAACATCTGTCCGGGCTGGTGGCGTCTGCCTTTGATCTGAGTCGGAGCAGTGCTGACAGTAGTCACTAGTCCGTCGGCCAGTGGGAGCGGTCCGCCAGTCCGCCAGTGGGAGCGGTCCGCCAGTCGGCCAGTGGGAGCGGTCCGCCAGTCGGCCGGCGGTTGACAGGCTCAGACGCGCCGTTCTGGTCGGCCGGTATAGCCACTCGGCATCAAAGGCCGCTTTGCGTGCCGTGCTCCCTGATGGCGCCCGCTGAGGTCTGAAGAAGAGCTGCGCCGCTCTGAACCGACCGTAAAGTCGCTCCGGCCGACACAAAATATTTATCCGTAGCTGGGCGCCGCGGGTGGCGGCCGGCCGGGCAGGGGGCTGTTTTCCCAGCGGCGCGACAGATGGCTGATTTCCGCGCGATTGATCTGGGAGTGGTCTGCACCTGACACCACAGCGGCGCGGCATACTGCTGAGGAGCTGCCGACCACAGCAGCGGCGCGGCCACTGCTTGAGAGCTGCGACCAACACCAGCGGCCACTGCTGAGAAGATGCCGACCACAACCAGCGGCGCGGCCAACTCTGAGAGCTGCCGACGCAACAGCAGGCGGCGCGGCCACTGCTGAGAGCGGCCGAACCAACACAGCGGCCACTGCTGAGAGCTGCCGACCAAACCAGCAAGCGGCCACTGCTGAGAGCTGCGAACCAACAACCAGCAGCGCGGCCACTGCTGAGAGCTGCCGACCAACACCAGCGGCAACTGCTGAGAGTGCCGACCACACCAGCGGCAGCCGGCCACTGCTGAGAGCTGCCGACAAACACGCAGCGGCCACTGCTGAGAGCTGCCGACAAACACCAGCGGCGACTGCTGAGAGCTGCCGAGCAATCAACCAGCGGCCACTGCTGAGAGCTGCCGACCACACCAGCGGCCACTTGCTGAGAGCTGCCGACCAACAGCAGCGGCCGCGGCCACCGCTGAGAGCTGCCGACCAACACAGCGGCCCACTTCCTGGAGCTGCCGACCAACACCAGCGGCGCGGCCACTGCTGAGAGCTGCCGACCAAACACCAGCGGTCCACTGCTGAGAAGCTGCCGACCAACAGCAAGCTGGCCACCTGCTGGACGCCTGCCGCGAACACCGCGGCCACTGCTGAGAGCCTGCCTAAGGCAACGACCAACAGCAGCGGCGCGGGCCACTGCTGAGAGCTGCGACCAACACCAACAGCGGCCCTGCTGAGAGCTGCGCACAACACCACGCGGCCACTGCTGAGAGCTGGGTGGACCCAAAACCACCAGCGGACACATGTCTTGAGAGCTGCCGACCCAACAGCAGCGGCGCCGGCCACTGCTGGGAGCTTGCCGACAATCACGCCAGCCGGCCACTGGCTGAGAGCTGCCCGACCAACACCAGCGGCACTGCCTGAGAGCTGCCGACCAAACAGCAGCGGCGAGGCACCGCTGAGAGCTTGCCGACCAACAGCAGCGGGGGCTGCTGCACGAGCTGCCCGAACCGAACACCAAAGCGGCACTGCTGAGAGCTGCCGACCAACAGCAGCGGCGCGCGTCACTGCTGAGACAGCTGCACCGACCAACAAACAAGCGGCCACCGCTGAGAGCTGGCCGACCACCAGCAGAGGCCACTGCGAGAGCTGCGACCAACAGCAGCGGCGCGGCCACTGCTGAGAAGCTGCCGGAACCAACAGCAGCGGCGCCGGCACAGCCGCTGAAGCATGCCGACCAACGCAAAGCGGCCACTTGCTGTAGAGCTGCCAGACCAACACCAGCGGCCACTGCTGAGAGCTGCCAAGACCTATCACCAAGTGGCCCACCGCTGAGAGCTGCCGACACAAGCAGCAGCGGCGCGGCCACTACTGAGAGCTGCCGACCAAGTTTCACCACCGTGGCCACTCTGCTGAGAGCTGCCGACTCAGAGCAGCAGCGGCGCGGCCACTGCTGAGAGCTGCCGACCAACAGCAGCGGCCACTGCTGAGAGCTGCCGACCAACAGCAGCGGCGCGGCCACCGCTGGTGCCGTAATACAGCGAACGCTGGCCGAGGAGAGGCGATACTGTCTGAGAGCGGATGTCAAAATATCAGCGGGACGTGTTAAATCGAATGTTAGTGGCAACGGTAAATCTCACTGCTCAGTGCTGGTAACTGAGTAACGAAAATAAAGCTGCGGGAACGGCAAAGAAGTCCGGACAATCGTGAACTGCCAAATCATGCCCGAAGAGCACCACTGAGTCCTGGCTGAGATAAGAGATAGCTATTATATTTTCTGCAGCCAGCTTTGAAAGGAAGTATGCAAATATGACGACCTTTTATTGATCGTAGATGTAATTCTGCTTACGCATGCTGTCAAATGACAATGCTTATTTTAGATAGTTTCATTTAATTAAAAACAAACACCATGTTTTCTCAGGGGCAAGTTGCCCAAGCGCCAAGTCTATCTATTCACTTGAAAAATATCGCTATTTGAAATATTGCAGTCAATTTATCATCCTTTTTGAACTGACGACCAGTCGTAATAGTTCATACAATTCAGTCCATACAACGATTGTGATAGGATGTAATCACTCCGTTTTAAGAGCTGTAAACCGTTGCGTCAGAATCTGAGATGCAACTGAAAACACTGTCTTGCACATGTAAACAACGGCTACACTGCACACAAATTTGGTGGATATATAGACAGGGCTGGTAGGTATATGGCGTGTTCCGGGTTCCCCATATAGTGTATTTCCCCAAATATGCGATTTCACTGATACAGTCAAACAGCAGGCTCAACGCTATCTTCTATCGCTTTAAATTTCCTTCAAAGTATTGTGCATGTAGTCTTCACGAAAACTCGAACACTTTTACAAATGTGGGCCACCAAGCAAAGCCGGTCTAGGGCTGCGTCGTTTCACTGACATATAGACTGTACCGCATTACACTAATGCTGTGCGGGACAGACGAACTTCATTGTTTTCATTGCTGGACTAGGCTCTATAAAACATGGAGCATTCTGCTGTTATTTTAGCATTGTGTTCAATGTTCATGATGTTTCCATATGAATGATCAGGCTAAGACTAAACGGTCAATAATTACTTGTTATGGCTCTCCTGTGGATTGAAAAAGCCCAGCATCATTCGGCGTTTTTCACCCGAGTGAAGTGAACGAATTCAACATCAGTGACTTTGCCCGCTCTAGCGCCGCACACTAGACTGAGGTCAGTGACTTTGCCAATATATCCATCTACCTTAAGTTTGTATACGATACAGCTGTAAACGTTAAAGATGTAGTGGCGCAGCACGTACCGCTAAAGACGGCTTAATTTGCGCTTGTCGTCGAAAAGGGCGAGGTAAGCGACATTGGCCGCGAACGCCGCGAGCGAGCGATCAATGTTCACTTATTTCATATGCGCTATGCTCTGCTACATGTGCGCGTTTCGCATCGTCGGTTTCACTTGGTCATAAAGAGGACACGGACAGGCTGTGCATTCTACTGAACCGTATGATATTTATCACGGCATAAAAATGAAAAATGATACCGGCCTTTAAATATTCTCAGCGAAGCGCTTTTCCTTATGTGTGACCGAATGTAGGATGGGAAGTTCGCTTTAACCTGCAGGAAAGGAACGATAATGACTTTGAAAGTGATTCAGAGCGCTGTTTGAGTTCACAGTTATATTAACCCGCCCTTGACCGGAGTCTCAACCGAACATCACTAACCGCGGGGGCAAATATTGCCCCCTCGTTATCTCCGGGACCAATGACCGCAGCGAGACGCGCAAGACGAAATTTGAAAGCTCCCAATGAGAAGCATCTAAATAATACTATAAGTTTTCTAATTGAGTTCACACATCAGGTCAAGGTCGGATGAAAGGTCGAAATCGAGACATTTCAGTTTATGGACCTCTCTTTCCATCCAGAGACTTTGATTGCAACCATGGTCACCCAAAATGCTCCCAAAGGTATAATACATATCCCACATGAGCTAAAATGAGATTGTTAACAAAGGTCAAGGTAAAGGTAAAGTAAAAAGAGGTCACTATCCGCAGAATATTTTTGAAAGTCATGCGACACATTTTTTCTTGGTTATTTTATACGTATAATTCGATATTAATAGTCATTTTACCATCTGAGCCCATTTAAGTATAGTTATTGGCAAGCTCAGGTCAAGTTCAGGTCACAAAAGGTCGAATTTTAAACTTGATAAATATAAACGAAAAGGCATTTTTCCAGATCATTTTTGTCTTATAAATACAGTGCTGACATTTATTTGTCTTTACCTGGTCAAAAAAGCACAAAAAAAACTTCTCATGGAGCCATAAGTAGAAGTCAAAAATAAATATATTGCTTTACAATTTGGTTTGGGTGTTGTTCATGTAAGGTTCTTCGATATATATACATTCTGTTTTTTTTGCAACATTTTTGAACATTTTTATTTTGCGGTCATTTTTCCGAAAAAAAAGTTTTTTTAACTTTGTTTGGGGGTCAGAAACTAAATAATAATAAAAAATCCGAGATAGCCGTTTTGAGGGACTTTCAGTTGGATATTTTTGACGTTTTTGATTGCATTTTAGTAACAAATTGGTATTTTTACGGCCTGTTAAAACTTTGATGATGTTCTCGGGAAACTCGTGTATAGTGTCGTCACTAAATTTGATATATTTCAAACAATGATCAACAGCATTGCTTTATTTTCACACATAAGATGTAAAATTAATGTGGTAGAAGGTACCGAAAGTTTTACGTTGTTACCACTATTGAGTTTGGAGAGTATTGCGAAAATTCGTCGGGAGGCAATATTTGCCCCCAGTCAAGCGCGGGTTAAGTCATGTGCGTGCCTTTGAATGACAATCGCACAAAACACTGCACGATAAGCGATACCCAACTCAACAGATACCGCACTCCGAAGATAGAGACCCCGCTACAAAACTCCATGGCGGATCAGCCTGATCAGTGTGACGTTACGTCACTAGCTCCAGTCCCCATATCAGTAGTGGTGACGTGCTCTGCAGTCGACCTACGGTGTCGGACCGGCATGCCACGGCCACCACCCACTGACCGGCCCCAGGCACTGCGGCTGTATGCCGGACTGGCCTACTCCAAGCCATCAATACCGTCTGGTGGCGAGTTGGTGGCGGTCCCGGACCGATCCCAGCAGCACGGCGCCAGGTGGCGGTGGGGCGGCGGGAGCGGCGGGAGGCGGGCAGGGCGGTGGTGGGGCGGCGACGCTCGGCATTATTTCAGGCCGTGCAGAACGCGGACGGTGCCGGCGGCCGGCGCCCGGAATTAAATAGCCGGCGACAGACGCGGCGCGTTGTTGCGCCACAATAACGGTTCCGCTCCGCTCCGGCGGCAGTGTCGCTGCACCACGCCCGCCTGTTCCTGTATCGGAAGTGCTAGCGTTTCCTCCGGGTCGGCATGGTAACCGACTCAAGCTATTGGCGCTGCAAAACTCCGGTCTTTTTCTGGGGCCTGAGGGTGTTGTCGAATATCTACGGGCGTCCCACAGATTTGCTGGGAAATTTGCTATTCTTATAATCGTACGTGTTTTATGGTGTTTGATTCTCTCAGCTTGGTTTCTGGTCACCGTTGCGCGTCAACGCTTGTGCCAGCTGAAATTCAGTAAATCACATATTATTTTTACGTTAACTTTACCTTGCCAGCATTGTATTGGATGTAAGCATTCAGTTAGATAAAATGTACATTTCCGTAACAAATATAACCTTGATATAACCAGGGGCGTCATTTGCTGAAAATGATTGGGGCCCTAATGCTAACTTATAGATTATAATTCCATTCCTACCTTGCAACGTAAATTGCAACACAATAGCAATAACAGTGTAAACTTCCTATTACACTGTTATTGCCATTGTGTTTATTTCGATTTTTTGCGCACGTTTGATGTAAGTCAATATCAGTCAGTATATTTCAGAATTACCTTCTCATTAATTTGCCATCCATGTATTCATGTTCCATCCGAGTAGTGCATCTCATTTTAAACCTGTGTTTACTACGCTGACGCTTGCTATTGTTGGGAGGAATTCGGTTGATGCGTCTCATTTGGCTGAAGCCAGCAGAAGAGAGGTGCACCTGGGCGGCCTCCCATTAGCGAGTGCCGTGTTAGCGAACACCATGCCATCAGCGGCACCATTAGCGGCGAGTTGGAGCGGAAATGGACTCCCTCTCCTCCGGCACTACCGCGCTGGCCTCGCGCCAGGTCCAAATCGAATACAGCGCCCGGGGCTCTAACCCAATTTCAGCACATCCTCTTCAATTCTGAGAAAATAAGGCGCTAAATGATACAAATGGAGGATAGCGCTGAAGCGGTCAAGGACATAACAAAGGCCAACGTATTTTACAAGACACTAGCAAAAATGTAAAGCATTGAGAGGCGTAATATTTATTTTAATCAAATGCATTCAGTTGCCGGAAACAACCCAGAATTGTGATGTCTGCAAACAATGTACGTCACCAATTTAAGAGCAGCAGTATGCAGGTGTATAGCCATAATTTTTATCAGGAAGGGGGGTACGTCGGAAAAATCCAATTTTGCTCCTCAGTCATATGCTACTGACCGTGGGTGGGGTAGGATCGAGTTTTTATAGAATCCAATTCTATCTAGCGTGAATTTATTTTGCTCAGGGGGGGGGGGGGCGTGCCCCCTTGGCTATACGTCCCTGACTGTATGTAATAAGATTAAGGACCAGCTCAATCATATGCTCCCTTCAGAGCCGTGTTGACAATGCAATGCCAGTCTCAATTAATTATTATGCATTTGTGTGCAGTAATAAATAAAACGTGCTCCGAATATCCTGGTGTGTTTTTCAGTTAGGTTGACAGGCAACCGCCACCGGACGGTACCATTTTCAATCTAGAAAATAAAAATAGTTCCAAATATATATTGTAGGTCACACGGCAAGCGCTAATACTTACGCGGCAAATCGGACTTCCGGCCTTCGAAGCAATTGCTAAGCCGAACGAAAACCACGGCAAAGTTAGCCGCCGTTTCTATAAGCTTCCCGGCGAACGAGAGGTCTTTACGGACTGGCACTGACAAAGCCGGCGCCTGTTACTGTTGAGAGCCGTCGCCGGCGGTCGCAAGGAGCTGCATTAAACAGGAGGCGGGGGCGTGTGGTGGCCAGCGGGCACGCCAAACCGCTACGGCCAGCCGGTACAAGTCAGGTACCAGCCAAATCGCGAGGTCAGCAACTACACGAATCGCCATCACCGGCAGGGACAAAAGGCGGAGACTTAGCTGGAGGGAGGCACATCGTTTTTTACTGACAGAATGGGAGCAGCGAAAGATACTGCAAATGGGATCGGTGCCACATCTGGTCGTACGACGCCGACAGCCTTGTTTGCCTTTGTGCGACAACTGACTATCAGACGGTGGCATCTATCGGCTGATTGTCGATGGGATTGGTGGCGTGAGATGGGACTAGATTGACTAGTGCATTGGCATCCCGTCAACTGGTTATCGCCATGTAGATCACATTACGTGTCGCTTTCGGTAATGGTTGCACACCCAGTGCCCGGACAAAAAGTCTGTCAGACATTTCAGTTCCATCAGCTCATTTCGGAGCACTTTGGAGCAGCTTTGAGTTCGGTAAATCTGCCAGCTGAAGGCCCAGATAGAAGTTTGATTGATTTGATCAGGGCCTGTCTCATCTCGATGGTCTGCCGCCCACACCAGATGGTCTACTACGCCGTTCGTTCACAAAGCACACAAGGCCATGTAACGCAATATTGGACGACATAATTCATAACATTATTTAACATCCTCTAGGTAAACTTAAATATTCTGGGTTCGTCTGAAGCACATCATGCTGCGTAGCCTCATGCCCACCATCTTGAACCCAGCTGCAGTATATCAGCAAATTGTCGGTTCGAAATGCCTCGCTGACTACACATTCCCGCTTACAATAACCTCCACAAATATCGGCAGCTCGTGCCCGTATATCCTAATGTTCCAATATGGCATTCATCAAAGGCATTCGGCTCGCCAATGCACTCAGCTGGCGCTTTGAGACGCTGCTTTTCCAATAAGGTCCGCAGCGGGATGAATAGTAACATCCGTTCTGTCATCATGAATAAGTGAAGTCATAATTAAAATAATTGAACGTAGGTACTATTGATTTTGAGGCACTGCAAGACCATTGATTTACATTTGATTAGAGCTAAAAAACAAATCCAATCGGTCAGCGAACACACTACACCAGTGATTTGGTCCAGTAATCTTACCAGCAACTGCGTCTGCTGCAGTAATTTCGTGACGGTTTCCTTTGTAATCCAAACGCACACAATGGCGTTTTGTTGAAGCGGTGGCCGGTCGGGTGGTATTGGTTGCGACGGTGGCCAGTCGGATGGTATTGGGTCTGGTGGCGTTGGCCGGTGTGGTGGTGTCTAACAGGGCAGTGTTGGCCGGTGTGGTGGTGTCCGGCAGGGCAGTGTTGGCCGGTGTGGCGGTGTCCGGCAGGGCAGTGTTGGCCGGTGTGGCGGTGTCCGCAGGGCAGTGTTGGCCGGTGTTGGCGGTGTCCAGCCAGGGCAGTGTTGGCCGATGATGGCGGCCTGTCCCGACACAGGCAAGTGTTGGCCGGCTGAAAGCCGGTGTCCGGCCACGGGCATGTTGGCCGGTGTGGCGGTGTCCGACAGGGCAGTTTGGTTGGGCCGGTGTGGCGGGTCCGACAGGGCAGTGGTGCCGGTTGTGGCGGTGTCCGACAGGGCAGTGGATGGCCGGATGTGGCGGTGTCCGGACAGGCAGGTGGCCGGTTGTGGCTGGTGTCCGGCAGCACGTGTTGGCCGGATTGTGGCGGTGCCCGACAGAGAGTGTTGGCCGTGTGCGGTGCCCGACAGTAGCAGTGTTGGCCGGTGTGGCGGTGTCCGGCAGGGCAGTGTTGGCAGTTGGGTGTGGTCGTGGCGGTGTCCGGCAGGGCAGTGTTGGCAGTTGGCCGGTGTGGCGGTGTCCGGCAGGGCAGTGTTGGCAGTTGGGTGTGGCGGTGTCCGGCAGGGCAGTGTTGGCCGGTGTGGCGGTGTCCGGCAGGGCAGTGTTGGCAGTTGGGTGTGTCCCGGCAGGCAGTGTTGGCCGGTGTGGCGGTGTCCGGCAGGGCAGTGTTGGCAGTTGGGTGTGGTCGTGTTGGCGTCCACAGGCTCCATTAGTGGCATCGGATCCAGCGTGGCCCATTAATTACGCTCCCTCCCTTGCTGCCGACCTCGAGCCACCATTGTCAGATTGGACGTGGCGCGTGCCGGACCGTCAGCCTCGGAGGTAATGGCCGCGAGGTTCGTGCCGAGCTTGGCTCCGAGGTTCGTGCCGAGCTTGGCTCCGAGGTTCGTGCCGAGCTTGGCTCCGAGGTGGTTCGTGTGTAGCTCGACTCTCAGGGTCGTACCGAGTTCGGCCCCGAGGTTTGTGTGGAGTTTGGCTCCTGTCCGTGGTCCGTGCAGAGGGTGGCACCCCCTGTATCCCGACTCGGGCCGCGCTGTTGCGGTCGGCCGCCATCTTAGGGTGCTGTTCAGTTCAGCGGAGGTAGTGCGTGCGGTTCGTTAGAGGTTATTGGGGCTGCAATTCCGGACAGTATCTCGGCAACCACGAGCCGCACGGATATGGAACTGACGCATATGTGTAGAGAAATGATCAGCCTGGAGTGTGCACGTGTACAAATTATAAAAAAACTATCAATTTGTAAAGCGCAATCAAATCTGTCCAATATACACCCAAAATGTATTCCTTTTTGACAAACATGAAGCTTTAAATGACAGGTTTAATAAAAATGCGTCCGACCCCTCCATTCATAACATACGCCTTTCCTCAGCCGGCGCGGGTGGGTTTAACACCCCAATATGGCGGCCGGCCACAACCGCGCTCAGGCACCCTTGCCCCTTCCAGTTATATAGAGTTCAGTGGGTCCGTGTTGCCAACAGAAGCAGCCAGCACCGGGCCGCTGCCGCACTTATCGCTATCGAGCCACAGAGCGGCGCCGCGGCCGCCGCCACCAGGTGTTTAGAAGAGACTCAAGTCGGCAGCTTTCTCCGCCGCGCACCGGAGATAATGGCTCGGCTTTCCGCCCGTCCGCTGAAAATCCCCGCTGATGGGAAGCGCGGCACGCCACCACTCGCAACCCCAGCCCACATTCAAAACACGTTAAGCGTGGCGATCGGTGGGAGCTCGGCTGTCGGAGATCGGTGTCTCTGGTAGATTTATACCACCCACCTTGTGTCGACGTGACGGCTCTGCTGGGCTGGCTAGCGGCCGTGTCCATCCGGGCCGGACAGGCCGGCAGGGGAGGGCCGCGGCTGCTAGCCGGCTGGTCGGCCCTCCGCGGCGCGGCTTCGTGGCTCTGCGTCGGCTGATGTGTCAGCGGAGAAGAGCCGGCAGCCGCGCCGCCATCTCCGGGCCGTGTGACGCCGGCAGAGAGGGGTGTGCAGAGGTTCCATCACGGTCAGGCAGCGCTGCACTGTCTACATGTCCCACTCCAGCGCGGAACACCTCCGGAGGTCCTGAGCACTCCTCAGCACGCACAGTCTGAGACAGTTTGTCTCCGCGTTCCGGTTTGTCCAGCACCGCACTGTCTCTGTCCCCGTCTCCACATTCCGCGTCTCTCCTCGCCAGAAGAGGGCTGTGTGAGCACTCCCGGCGCCGCGCCGACTGGCTCCGTGACCTGCCGCGACCTCTACGCTGTGACCTGACGGAGGAGACTCGCGGCGGCATCGCACGGCGAAACACGAACTCGAGAACGGCTGAGTCGCGGCTGCGGTAACACAGGTAGCCTATGGCGGCCACCGAGACCAGGAACAGACTGGCCGCCAGCCCGACGGCCAGCAGCGCCGGGGACGACACTGGGAAACATCCGCAGACGGTCAGAAGCCATGGAGAACATGATGTAGAACACTGACGACAGTTCAAAGTCACGGAGTCGATACTGCATAATACTGGCAGACAGTTCAACGCCACGGCAGCTTTATAACCTAGAAAGTGGCTGGTGAAGGCAACCGAATAATGAGAGGACAATCATTAGTAAATTGACAGGTTAAATCATCGATAAATCACTGTCTGGGAGGACAATCACTGGCAAATCACCGAGAAGATAAACACCGGTAACTCACAGGAAGAACATTTAAAAGGTGTACCTCGTCATTGGTGCTCAGTGCTCATCCACCGCAGGATGGTCTGCACATGCCATCAGCCATTTTCACGAAGGATTTATTTTTAACCGGTAGTACCCGGTAATATTTCGTGCGTTTTGGGTAATTAAGTCTAAGAACACGGCTTTTCCCGGATTTTTTTTGCGTCAATTGAAACTTTATAATTTATAAAGTTTCAATTGACTTTATAATTCATGAATCAACCAAGTTCTTAGACTCAATTACCCAAAACGCATGAAATATTACCGAATACTACCAGGTACTACCGGGTAAAAATGAATCCTTCGTGAAAACGGCTATTGCACATTAGCCAAGATACCGCACATCCACAACATGTCCAATTCACGGCAGACTGCTCGCTCCATTCAATGACGACAATATTAAGCCGGCTTCTATTTTCAACGGCCGGTACCTTCAGAGAAATGAAAGTCAAATAAACAACCTGTCAACCGGTACAAGCGACAGCAGATGTGAATTAAAATACCACGGTATTTCAGCGCTGGTCTTAATGTTACTCAACTCGGCAGCCCCGCCGGCGCAGCTGGAATCATTGGGGATGCCTAGGGGGTGGGGTAGGGGAGGAATAGGGGGAGAACTCAAAAGCAGCCTGCTGTATTCAGTCGCAGCAGGTGGGACTGGTGGTGGCAGGTGCACTGAGGCAAACAAGACCGCTGTGCGCGCCTGCACCGCGGAGAGGGACGCCAGAGGAAATTACTACCGCAGGGTGATTTACGCATAGAGCTGGATGAGCTGACTTTGTGTGCGCATATTTTACCGTGGTAAAATAACAGGAGGTAAAAACGTGCAAGAAGTTACTTTTTTATCTACAGGCGTAGGTATATCCGGCATCACAAAATTTACATCTGAACAAAATACTGCGAAAATAGAGCATGTAACAACAACAGAAAATCGTTCTTAAAAACAGTGAATTAGTAAAACAAAATACGAAAATAGACACCTAACTGTAATGGTACATAAACTTACCTGCAAAATGCGATATGCTGGCAAAAATCTCCAAAACCATTGTATTCTTCTATTCTGTTCCTTCTTATTTTAATACCATGTAGCCGCAGCTAAATTGTTCAAACACCTCACTTTGTTCACTGATTCGTCGTCCACATCACCGTTCCCACGGAGCGGTGGTCTTTCTGCCTCGCATTGGTAGCATCGCTGTCCGGCCACTGATTGCTTAGTATCCTCGGGATTTATCCCGTCATCTCTGTGCTGCACTGTCATAGAGAGCCGTGCGTTACCAGTCCAGCTCAGCAGCCAGTTCTCAGCTCTGCGTCTGTCCGTCCGACAACAGCTGTATGGGTGGGCACAGAGATCCAACACCAGTCGCGCGCTGCGAGGCCGGCAAATGAGTCGGTCAGATCTGAGAGGTGATGCTGCTGCCCTACCGCTGCTGCATGTAGTCGGCCACGTAGTCGTTGACCCACTCGAGCTTGAGGATGCGGTAGCGGACGTACTGAGTGAAATAGGCAGTGGAGAAGCGGACCGCCGAGCGCAGTCGGCCGTTTAGCCGTCGTCGGGTGCGGCGCTGCGCCAGCTTGGCAGAGAGATCCCTGAACACCTGCTGAGTGTTGTCGTCCAGCTCCTGGTCCTGGTCCGACTCATGCTGCTGCTGCTGCTGGTCTGGCTGGTCTGGCTGGTCCGACTGGTCCGACTGGTCCGACTGGTCCGACTGGTCCGACTGGTCCGACTGGTCCGGCTGGTTCAGCGGCGGTCGGTCCGCCCCCATACCACCTGGTCAGAGGCTGCAGCCAGCAGCTCCAACGGAGACGCGCTGTAACCGCCGTAACATAGACGTGTTATAGCATCACAACCAACTAATGCTAAAGAATGTTGAGCTTTTTATTACGGTTTGCGTGTTGATATACGCTGTGAATCACTGTTTTAGACTAGGAGTAGCAGCTTAAATGCTGTTTTTAATCAATCAAGTCAAATAGTTTGCGTGAGAAGCATTGGGTTCAGAGTATAATGCAAAGTCGATCTTGTTGCATTCACTCTGTAACCCACCGTCCAGTGATGCGATACCAGTTCAACAGATCATTTTGCCACGACCTTAAAGCCACACAGAAACGCGGAGGGATCTTGCACGAGCCACACAAACAACACAGCGACACGGCAGCCCCCTGCCAGGTTGACCCATCCTCCGGCCAACTGCTACTTGGCCTCACCAGTATGTACTATTGGTTCCAAAATAAGCGTCCCGCTTGGTTGACTGGCACAGCAGTTTAAGGGAGCATAACGCCTTGGGAAAATTATGAGAAATGATGGAGATGAGAAGCCACTCATCTGGCAACTCATCTACATCAATCCACATACTTTTCCAAAGTGAGTTTATTCCCTTTAACTGCTGTGCCGGCCAACCCAGCGGGACGCTTATTTTGGAACCAATAGTACGAATGTATACTATAGGCCACCACAGATCGGTTCACAGATCGGCCACCACAGATCGGTTCACAGATCGGCCACCACAGATCTACCAGAGCTCGAACCCGGTGCCAATGGTTTATGAACCCGTTATCTTATCCAATCGGCCACGGTGACGGTAATGATGTCCCCTTAAGCTCTAGATATTCCTGTCTATAAATGGCACTAATAAACGCCTGAAGTTAGGCTGTACCACACAACATACTCGTATTCCTGTCCATAGATGGCACTAGTAGTTAACGCCTGAAGTTAGGCTGTACCGCACAACATACTTATATTCCTGTTCATAGATAGCACTAGTAGTTAACGTCTGAAGTTAGGCTGTACCGCACAACATACTTATATTCCTGTCCAGCAGAGTTTGTCAAGGGCTGGGCGGGCCCATAGGTTGGGCCATGGGTTGGACCTGGGCTGGGCCTCAACTTGAACCGGCCTCAACTTAACACTTGGCTCTGGGCAGTACTGGGCTGAGAATGTTGAAGTAATGCGCGCGCCGCATAAGTCAGGTCAGAGCTTAAAAATATGTTAACCAGCAGTTTACTTTCACAGCAACACAAAGGTGAGTGATATTGTTTCTCATTTATAGTATGCAAGTAAATATGCTAGGACAATGGTTGCAAATTTTGTGAAAACAGTCATATTTTCGGTCTTTGCAAGCATGATGGTAGTGAAGAAATAATCATTTTGTCGCGCAGCGTACAAAATATATTTCTAGGCGAACAAGCGCGATCGCTATGTATATAGATATACAAATGTGCAACATCCCAGAGTCGATAAGAAAAACATAAGTGACCCCTGGTTTCCGGGTCAGGCAACAGTTCACTTCACCAGTGGACGCGGCCAGGAGAGGAAGCTCTTGATAATGTAAATACGTAAATATTATGACTCAATATGACATCGTGTACCTGTTGTGAACGCCCGACTTCACATTGTCTACTTTGTATGCCTTTTTGACTCGAGAGGCAGAATAGCCGTATTTCACGGAGCCACTTCATGATGTGTATAAATAAATAAGTAAATAAATATATGCTTAACTGAATGGGCCGACCGGGCATGGGCCTCCATATTATTATGCATTTGACTGGGCCTGGGCTGGGCTTGGTGTTGATGGGCTTGGGCCGGGATTGGGATTGGGGGACCCATGGCGAACTATGCTGTCCAGTGTCCATTGATAGAAAGCACTAGTAGTTACACCTGAGGCTCTACTCACTACTCTACTGAATAACACTCACATTCCTGTCGCTAGATGACACTATTAGTAAACGCCTGAAACTATGCTGTACCGCATAGCTTGAAGCCGATAATTGCAGCCTATGCGATCAGGGTAAAGCCAGCGATCAGGTAAAGGGGTTACGAGTCATTCTGATCATTAAAGTTGTTAACGATACCCTTGACGCTGGAAACTACAGCGTTAAAGATGTGGCGGGGTATGGTGGCTGTGGCAGCAGTGGTGGCGGTGGCGATGACAGCAGTGACCGGGAGGGATGGCAGTGACCGGNCTGTTTGTTTGCGCTCAGTCTCAGTCCTCGCCTGCCTGACCCCAGGGCACCAGGCACCTCCTTATCCGCCGGCCACTCCTGTTTACCGTCCGTTTCGCGTGCGGGTCTCTCTCTCTTTCTTCTCTTTCATCTCGGGCTGCCGACCTTTACCCCAAGGCCAAGGCCAGCGTACGGACGACTGGCGCTGGAGGATGCCCCGGGCTGCTTCCTTCCTTCACGGTATGGTGCGAGCTGACAGACGCGGACCACGCGCGACTTTACTGTGGTTGATGGGTAAATGGTTGTGCCAGAGATGCTGGTATGAAAATTGACGGCCTTTTGATTAGATGATTTTGTATCGATCAGTGTAAAGTCTGTCTTCTCAGGGCTCATTTTCAGGCTATTGGCTTGAAACTACATTTGAAGGCTCCAGATGGACTCGACGCGAGACTTGATGTGGGATAAGCCGGTGACGTCAGGTGGGGAGCTGCCAGTTGACTCTGTCAGCCAGCTGCCGCTACCAGCTTGCAGCTGAAGCACGCTGCCTGCTACCGTGCTGTTTGATGAAGCACAGTGTCAACGTCTGCCAAGTGCCAGCAGTTTTGCCAGCACTACAATGTCTGGTTGGTGGCGGTCGTCCGGGTTGTAACGCTATTCTCTCTTGCCATTTATTAATCGCCACCATCTAAGCTAGTGAATTGTCGATTTTCAAAAAATGGCATTACTAGCTCAGATGGTGTTTCGATACCAATCCAATTTCGATACCACCAATACCAATCCAATACCGAGTAGGAGTCATTTTAGTTGACCAAATACCGACTGATTTGGGTTAAAGCCAAAAATGTCCCAAATTTGATCGATTTTGAAATTGTAGGTGGTGGAGGTGGTGGTGGTGGTGTGTGTAATATGTACATTATACAATGCTTATTTTAAAGGACCCCACTTACTCTTGTGAGTAATTTCTTCAATCTTGATATAATCGTGATGTGTTCTATTTAGTATTTACATTAATTAATTGCATTTCGAGCAAATTAAGCATTGATTCGCTGGATGGAAATAAGAATGCGTAAAAATGTGACAAAAAGTGAATTGTTTAAGATTAGGCTGACCAAAAAGTGTCCGAAAATGCATAAGCCTGACCAACCGATTACTAAATCGGTTACACAATTTTTCGGTTACACAAATTTTGATAACCGATTGACACAAACACCACTAATCTAAGCCATGAATGTTTGTGTCCACGTTTTTCCCATATACAATATGGTTTGTCTGTGTGGGGAGGCGCCGTCGACTGTCACCTGAACAGGGTACAGCAAGTTGTCCACTTTGCCGCTAGACTTGTCACTGGTGTTCGTCGCTACGATCGCATTTCGCCGGCCCTGGAGACGTTAGGATAGATCGGTGTGCCCGAGATGGTGCGCCGCCACGACTGTGTAAACGTGTACCGAGCACTGCACGAAAGCGATTCACCCTCTACAGTCTACACTGCGTTTGCTTTTTACAACACGAGAGGAGGCCTCCCTGCGTAGTAGTTATCCGAGCCTCAGCGAACGGTGGCGGCTCACTGCACCTCCTGCGCGTCCGGCGGACTTCCACTCGGCGGGAATAGCCCTACCACTCGGCCGCCGCCTGGAACATGCTGCCCCACACGGCCACTCACGCCCCCTCGCGTCATGCCTTCTTGTCCATTTTAAAACCCTGACCTCTCTGACTGCGTTCTTTCTAACTAAAAGTGTATCCATATGCTTGTGAAACGTGAATCGCGTATGTTGTAAAACAGATGTTATAAATGATCATCTGTGCTAATTACGAGCGAGCGCGAAGCGCGAGCGAGTCCTCACTGAATACCAGATTTTTCCACATATCAGCGGCCGACCCGGCCCGGCCCGACCATAAACCACTTTTCAGAAGCTTATATCTTTGGAATCACGCATCTGATTGACAAGCGGTCTTCGCCATCTGATAGCCCCGTTCAATTACAGTATGTTAATGGCATGTTTCTTATCACGTGAGGGGTCTGCATGGCACGTGACACGTGCCGGGTCAAAGGTGTCAGAAAACGTTATCCTGCTATAGCAAATTTGGTGTGTGGTTTGAGACCACAACACTGGCAATGTTTTGCAGGCCAAACTCTGGGTCACACTGCACGTGCGAGCGTGCACCCCTGTTCCATCCGCGAAATTACCTACAAAATATCGTTGCAATACCGGAACTGTATCTCGGCAACCAAAAGTCGCAAGGACATGGGTTGAACACAGATGTGTAGAGAAACGATCCACCCGGCGTATGCACTGTGTGTCGATAAGCGCCGCGTGGCACGTGCAAAGTTACGAGCGAGCCTCACTATTTTGAATCACTTCTTTGCTGTCTCTAATTTTCTTTCGAATTTGGCAAACTTAACATCACCATTCCGTCAGTGAACTTTGAAATTAAAATGCGTATGCAGTTTATACTTTATTATACCTATTGTCAACAATATTTTTTAAATTATCAAAACAGCAAGAATGGCTCTGGCTCGATTTTGGGTCGTAAAAGTTAAGTTACATTACCCTATAACACAGCTGGACGTTTCAAGGTCAAGTCTCGGCGAATTTGGAGGTCTCGACTTTGGACGCACTACTTGGACACGTAACATGGTTGCGCCAAAAAAGGCTGAGGGCAGCCATCTTGAATTTAGTGCTGAACTGCTGAGCACAATTGATACCAACGTTCTGGAGTCAGACAAAAATATAAAATTATTTGCATATACATTGCTTTAGGGTAAGTTTGAGCAATGATAGTTTATTCCCAGGATTCATTTGGGCTGCTTTTGAGAAATCCTGCGGAGTGTGGCAAGTGTGGCACTATATCCCTTTAAAACATCAGTAACTTTTTATAAACGGGGGAGCCGGTAGCTTCCGTGGTATGGTCCTCGGAACTGCCAACACGCGGCGGCCGGCCGGGTTCGATTCCCGGGGTGCCTGGTTCCGGGGATAGGCTCCCGGATCAAATACCCTGCCTCCGAGTGGAGGGGTCCCATGGGGGGTCCAACCCCAGGCCCTCTCGCCCCCTCCCCGGCATCTATCTCCGGGAACATAGTGTAAAGCTGACCCCGATGAAAAAAAATATGATAGGAAGCTTTTCGGTAAGCCGCTGTCCTTCACCAGCTCGATCACTGTGCATAATTAAGCCGCACCCCGCTGCACAGTATAGGCTGGCGGTGGCTCAAAATCGCTTTTTAATCAGATAACTTAAGTAAGCGGGAGATATAACGGGTACAGGGGTAGACCGATGCGTAGATTACGATTATGATACTCATTTTCCCTTTCAACTTTCAAGTCCTCAGATAAACCGTGTATCCGGTGTTTTTCAGTGTTCATTCATCAGTTTATAATTGTAGAGTTGACACAATCTTCAAGTGTCGGAATGCTCGCAATGAAACGAAACAGTTCTATAAAATCGAGCCTAAAGGCCGTCAATTATTTCCAAGTGCAAGAAATTGAGCTCAAATGTAATCATTAGTGTGTACAAACATACAGGAATGTATTCATATGGTTTAACTTTCCACATACTGCTACTGTTAGTGTTGGTGCCATAAAGGAGACCAAGGAATTTGCCAACTTGGTCCACAATCGCCAAAACATAAAACACTCGTAGTAGGATATGTGGTGCACCTGGATAACCATTTCACGGAGAAATTGCCTTTAAATAATCGATAGATGTACCGTTGTATTGACATCAATAACGTATTGGTAAAGCACAAATAAGGCATCACTAGAAATCGGTTTTCCTCTTTCATAATGCTGTCATATGCAAATTATAAATTTAGCAGCAGGTATGAACGGAAGACACAACTAAAACTTAGCGCAATTAATACGGAACATCACCGTAACAACACGGAACTTCCCCGAAACAACACGGAACATCCCCGAAACAACACGGAACATCCCCGAAACAACACAGAACATCACCGGAACAACACAGAACATCACCGGAACAACACGGAACATCAACATGGATTGAACGCCAGGACGACAGCAAAGGGACTGCCACTTGCGTCAAATGCACTGCCACTTGCGGATCCAGTGAGAGGGGTGGGGTGAGGTGGGGAGGGCAATTTGGTCATGGCTAAACGAGAACGCCTGAAATCGGAGCAAGATTGACACTTTTCCTGCAATTAAAGGGAATGTTTCACTTCTCTGAAAGTTGTCGAATGTACGCCGCTTGTGGTGCAAAATATGAAGTAAATTGCTGCCGAACACGATTCTGACATTTGTTTCTCACAAACAGTGCTCAATAGTCAATTTCATGAAAAATAAGTTTTAGTATTTGGGCTGATGACGTCATATGAAGGAATTTGAGGAAATAGAAAAAACCTTCACGCTGCAATATGTATGACTAGTGTATGGCTAATGTATAGCCAAATGTAAAACAAGTCTACACTTTCCATCACATTTTGATAAAAAGGGATGAAGTACATCGCTTTAAGAGGCTACCCTAATTACACTAGGGCCTTATTTTTTGCAGATGTCAAAACCAAACTAAAATTTACTTTCGATTAGACCTCTGTGGGTGTTTTAACTTCTACAATACTTAATTTCAATGGAATTCCAACAACTTGGCCATCTCAACTCAAATCTTATGTTAATGTGAAGCATTCCCTTTAAAGATAATAGCCGTTTTCACGATGGATTATATTGCGCGAAATGTTTTAAGACATTTTAAGATGTTTTAAAATTATTTAGTAGTAGCCGCTTTCACGATGGACTAATTTGCGAGAAAAAAATTAACTCTCGCCTTACGGGGCCGTAGGGCGAGGGTTAAAACATTTATCGCAAATTAGTCCAGCGTGAAAACGGCTAATACTAAAACATTGTAAAACGTTTTAAAATGTTTTAAAACATTTCGCGCAAAATAGTTCATCGTGAAAACGGCTAATCTAACTTTTAGGAACTTTTTCTAAAGAAAGTTTGTTTTAAATCAGCTAGCAATGCATAAGAAAGCGGAATCCGATAAGTGAACATGATTATTTTAACGTGTTAGCCAGGGAGATTTATCCCCCGCTGTGACTTGCAGTACCTCCAGTGGGCGCGAAAATCTCCTGCAGCCTGAGCCAATGGCAAGAAACACGCGATGAACTGTCCTGACGACCCGAGCTCCGAAGCCACCCCTCCCTCCCCCCTCACTATCGGTCCGAAAACTAGCCCCTAACCCAATGCCTAGACAGCCCAAAATAATATCCCCTCCCTACCTGCAAAAATCCTTTAAAGAAGGCCTTCGTCACTTTAACATCTCCAATGGTGTCGTTTGTTGAGGAAAGTTAAGCGGACGCGACAAGCATGTAATATAAATAAACAGCGAGCCGCCATGGCGCATTGTCCGTGCAGTGGTCGGAATTCAGTGTGATAAGCATAACATATGTTATGTTATACATATAAACTTAGAGGGTGCAAAGATAATGCAAACAAATATCCGCAGATCCATTGCAAGTAAGCAAGTATTGAGGAAAATAATAAGCGATACAAATTCACTAGTCTTTCTGTGGTATTTATGTGTATGTCTACCGTTATACATGGAATACGCATTTAAACTTTGACTTGCTTCACACCCCTCCTAATACACAACATAAGTGCAATGTACAGTAAATGACAGAGTGCCAAACCTGGTAGAATGCAAAACAAAATTGACCATTAAAACCGCAGCATCAGGTATTTCCCCTATAAACTAATGAAATACGGCAAGATGGGAAATGGGAATCTAACTATGCATCACCATTTTGGTCGGTATGTTGGCCGATTCAGCATAACAGCGCATTTGGTGACTTCGGCGTCTAAATTCACCCCATAGATCAGTTCGGATATACAAATAAATGCCATTACTGAATGCGCTACTCATTTCTACATTGATCTATGACTTGATAATTTCCGGCATTGGTCGAACAGATTTCCCGATTAAAAACGATTTTTAGGCGCCGCTGGCCTACGATGCGCTGGGGCCTCCACCCGAACGCGCCCCACCGGGGGAGGGAAAATTTTTTACCCCTCGTATCTTCCGAACAATGACCCCAGCGAAATGCAGAAAGCGGCGATCGAAAGCTCTTAATGGGGTGAATCTAATGTACACCCAAAGTTCTTAATATATGGTCACATGTCAGGCCAGAGTAGAGTAAAATGTCACAATTGAAGTGTTCGAGTTTTTTGGACCATACTATCAATCCAAGGCCTTATATTTCGACTTGTATTGCACAAGGTACTCTCCGACGTATAATACATCTTCCGAACAAGCTAAAATGAAATTGTAAGCAAAGGTCAAGGTCATGGTCAGGTCACAAAAGGTTCCTATTGGCAAGAGGTCTAAGAAAGTAATGCGACACATGTTTTATTGGTCATTTTACCCATACAATTTGATAGTATAATAACAGCCATTTTACCATATTGACCCCATATAATGACCATCAGATCAAGGTCAGGTCACTAAAGGTTGAAATGTTATTGAATCATATACATTTCAAAGCATATTTATAGACCATGGTCGCGTCTCAGAAGTACAGCGGTGGCATTATTTGTCTGTATCTGGTCGCTAAAAGCCAAAAAACCTAACTTCGCAAAATTACGTCATGAGTTACTTATGCTTGTAAGCCATAAGCAGTGGCGCACCGAGCATAGGGTCATTCAGGGCATGCACTGGCCCATTGGGCCCGAGACGCCCATGCAAAGCTGGTGCTCATATGTTTTGTTTGTCAGAATAAACTACAATACTCTTAGGAATTAGTAAAATATCGCCCCTCTCTCAGAAAAGACGTTCATATTCACATATGACCAGTAAGACGCCTTAAACGGCGAAGGACGAGCGAGTCCGAATAAATCCGCGTCAATTTATCACCCGTCCAACGGAGGTTCGTCTTGTGCAAAGCATGCCTTTGATTTTTGAATTATTTTCGCTATGTGTTGTTTTGCAGTCGCAGATAGATCCGAACTAAATCGATACTTTGAACTAAATAGATTTTGCAGCGTTATTTTAAAATTGCAATTATAAGCTTCATGTTTGTAGGCAAAAAAAATCATTTTGGGTGGGTATTAGATGAATTTGATTGCGCTTTACAGCTGCATCATTTGTATCGTCTAGCACCCTTTGGTTTTGAAGCTTCTTGAAAGCTGTTAATGAAGGAAATGTTTAGAATCGTCAATACAAATATTACAGGCAGATTTTAACAGCGAAATACTGTATTAAAACCTCAATTTTTGCATGCATTTATAGCCGGTACATTGGTCTACAGATTGGTGTTAGTTTCATCGCTTCACGTCCCATAGGTGCTGAGCACTGATTTATAATTGTGAGACGTATAACGCTATGAATTTGCGCTTGTATTAGCGTAACTTTGCAGGTACCTACGCGCCCTGATCGACCACATAGTTACGAGCGAGCGCGGAGCGCGAAGCGAGTCCTCATTGAATACCAGAATTTTCTCACATAATAAGCGGCCGACCCGGCCGGACCGGCCCGGCCAGACGCGACGAATGGTCAGAAGCTTATATTTTTTGAATCCGCAATCCGATGACAAGCAGTTTTTCCGCATCTGATAGCCCCATGGCAATGACATTATGAATTATTGAAATGTTTTTATCTCATGTGATGGGTCAGTAATGGCGCGTGACACGTGCCTGCGTCAGGGGTTGTTCAGAAAGTCCTGCTGTAAGCTGAGAAACGGCTTGGACCTATAAAGCTAATTTTGTGTGAAAGGTCCTGGAGACACACCAACTGCAATGTTGCATCAGGTCAACTCTGGTTTCACACTGCATCGTGCGTACGTGCCACACCCTGTTCCGTCCACGAAAATTACCTGCAGAAAAATCGTTGCAAAATACGGACCTATATCTTTCGGCAACCAAAAGTCGCAAAGACACGGGTCGAACACAGATGCGTAGAGGAAACGATCCGCGTGCGGCGTATGGCGCATATGTTGTCGATCAGCCGGCGCGTGTCATGCAAAGTTCTTGGCTATACGCGGAGTCAAATTCAAGTTCTATGAGTCTTCACAATTTAAATCATGTGTTCAGAAGCCTAGTGGGACGTGAAGCGATGAAACAAACCTGCACCATCTGTGACAGTGTAGCCGTCTCTAAAATGCATGCAATTCTAGGTTTTTAATGGCAGGTATTTTCGCTTGTTAAATCTGCCTGTAATATTTTGGATTGACGATTCTAATAACAAATTTTTTCATTACACCGCCGTAGCTTCAAAACTAAAGGGTGCTAGACGAAAAAAATGATGCAGCTGTAAAGCGCAATCAAATCCATGAATCAAAATCAAATCCATCCAGCGCAATCAAACCCACCCAAAATGAATTTTTGCCTACAAACATGAAGCTTATAATTGCAAATTTAAAATAACGCTGCAAACTTATTTAGTTCAAAGTATCGAATTTAGTTCGATCTATTTGCGACGGCAAAACAAATCACATAGCGAAAATTTGTAATGTGTTCGGATGGTAGTTTTTGCCATGCATGAATGAGAATATATACAAAGGAATGATCAATAACATGGCAGTGATATATATTTAAATGGAAAAGTCGAGAAAAAAATAACGAATTACCCCCAGTGGGGCGCGGGTTAACGAATATAAAAGAGCGTCAACACATCAGCAGTTTTAAACAGCTGCTATCTATCTGTGGTGAGAAGCAGCCGCCTCTGAGGTGCTGCAGATCAGACAGGGGAGATACCCGATAGTCCGTGATCCGGGTCCTCTCAACAGCCGAGCAGCGCCTCAAGGACAACAGCATTCTTCTGATGCAAAGTAGCTTTGCCGGCTCACGACCGAACGTTTAATCCGACCGTCACCGCCCGAGCCCCGACCCCCGTTAGTACCCCGCCACGAGCCCCGACTTCTTTATACTTTACTAAACATGTGTTTTATTTGATCAGTAAAATATTTGCCAGTAGGTACTGTGTAGTGAAACAAGATACAGAGTGTGTGATCTGACTATTATAGTTGTATTTGCATTGCACTTCATTTTCCTCGCTACTGCATACCTACATCAATGTTAAAGACACAGATCATGTTCCATAGTTACGATTTCAGAGGTTATGTAAAATCACGGAGAAAGGATATACAGGAGGCGCCACTCCGACCCTTTTGACGACCGAAGCTTTCGGCATGTCTGGCTTCTTTAGAAGCCAGATAGGAAAAAAAAGGAGGATAAGCTAGATGCTAGTTGCTGTTTGGCCAGCTAGAGGCTTTTTGAATAGCACATATAGATATTCAAATCAACCGAAAGTGAGCCAAATATCACATTTTAATGTTTGAATGGGTCTCATTTGGTCCCGGCCTGGAGCGGGCGGCCGAACGCCTTTTCCTGTCTGAAAGAAATCGGCCGGGGAATATGACAGCACTGCGTTGTCGACTCCGTGGTATAATTTTATAACCTTTATTTTATCGTCCGAGCAATGCATGGATATAAAGACATGTAGCCTGCGATTCCGGAAGAACTAAGCTCACATTACTTCTGTGACAGACGGCGAAATCTGGATCGCAGATATCAAATGACAGCTCACTGTCCAATTTAAACAATTTTTAAGGAAGTAATGATCGGATTTGGGAATACTATCTCCCAATCCTGTTCATAAAGTATACCCCCGGACAACTGTTCACTGCAGGTGTTTAGCAGGATTCGCTAACTATCCACACCAACCGACTCACTGTTCATTGCTCGGGCTTGGCAGGTTCTGCCAGTCAGCCAGGCTTGGCAACCAATAACCATAGTCATCCACCGGCTTATTCCACTTATTCTTTATCCCACTGATTCCAGATCAGCTGATGAAATTCGTTGGCCATTTGCACGTCCTTGATGGACCCGATCCTCTGAATGAGTTACATCATGCCGAATGAAAATGCAATGCATGCCGATTGTGAAGAGTGGAACTGGATATATGCAATATTTAGCTGTGGAATGTAATGTAGCAGAGAATAATGCACGAAAAACACCGGTAAACAGAATGAAATGTGTGGTTATTGTATGAGTAATTGGATGCCTGCATGCTTGCAACTAATGTTTACACCGGCTGTTGCTGTGCTGTTGTGTGCTCTAATCTGAGGGACAGAATCTGAGTAGTCCACCTACCACGCTCCAGTCCAGCTAGCAGTTCTGACCTGTGGGGACTCCCACGTACCAGTTCAGCTAGAAGCCGAGTCGTGACTCGATATGGTGAAGAACAATATCGTCGTGTGTCGTGTAAAACGTGAAATACTCCGTGTCGTCCTATTAAACTTATCAAATCTCAGTTCAAATTAAACTGAAAATGTATTATTAGTACGCTGTCATCCATGAATAAATTACCAAGAGCGTCCCTTTTCTCAATTCGAACGTTTGATAATGTGAAGCGTTAATATGCGCGAATAATAATACAAAATCTTAAAGTATGGGAAAATCAATACAACATATCAATAAATAAAATATATTATAAATACATAAAGATAGCGCCTAACAGCTGTTATTGAAAACGAACAAATATGAACAAAATGGAATTGATACCACCAAAAAGCGCATTTAGGCAGTCAAACACTTGTACACAAATGCCGTTTTCAGTTTTAGGTGTATAGCCACGTTATTTATCACTCCAGTCCCACACCCTATGGCTTATTGTCCATTGGCAGCATCAAGCGATACGTGAGTTCTATTTATCTGCCTCTGATCGTTTCCAGACACGTAATGGTTTCTCCTGACAAGCCTTTGTAACTCTGAGACTGATGTAAGTCTTCAGCTACAGATCGGTATCGGCTGCACTTGTCCCACCCGAGCCTACCTCTGTCGAAATTTCGGGCGACATGTGTACGTGTAGGTCACCGCTGCCAACTCCGCTGCTGCTGCTGCCGTCAGCGCAGCGGGGGGTGCCTGCGGGAGGTGGGGGGGTGGGGGGGTGGGGGCTTCGCGGCCCTCTGCAGCTGACACCGTAAACCTGGTGGACCACTGCAGCTTGCCTGCAGCCGTGCTGCTATAGACGGCCAGGGCTTATAGCATATAATATATAATATATATTATATGATATATATATATTTTTATATATATAGTATATTTATTTATATATAATATAATATATATATATATATACTAATAGTTCTTGTACATATATTGCGACCCCTCCTCCTGACTTATTTCTTCCCGTGATGCGGTCTCGTCAAAAAAGCCGATAACCTTCGATTGCAAGGAAACAATCAGGTGATGATGACTTAAGATTTGTTTCAACGTAGCATAAAATGTGAAGACGCCTCTGTTGAACATCGACACGGATAGCTGGAAGTTTAGGTATGAGAGATTGAATGTTTTGTGTGCCGGTAGACGCTGCTGATAAGGGTCCGCTCACTGTTTCTTTCGCCTCTGCACACTGTAGAGCAGTGGTTCCCAGCCCTCCCGACACAATTACCCCTTTTCAGCAGTCAGAGGATGCCATTATCCCACCCTTTAACATTTATATCGATTTATCGAAAATAGCGTTGTTTCCCAATCTGTTGGTTGCACCTGTTTACACACTTCCATAGGAGCGTCACAACTCGCAATAAAAACAAAGACGCGTACATATATTTATTCCCTTTTCTTCACCAATTTGTCAATTCTGGGCTTCGTTGCCGACAAGGCGCACCAAAAAGTGTATTGTTAGCCGAGGGCTGGATCAAAGCTGTCTTAGCGTATCATTTATGGTTCCGCTTTACCAGGGGCGGATCCAGAAAATCTCCAAGGATCTATCTATTATTATTAATATATATACTATATATATATATATATATATTATTACTCTATTATGAATCGGAGGCCCCCTACCTACCCCAAAATTTCCAAACTCCGCGGATTTGGGCCACTTTATTTCGAGGAGGCCCCTATTTTGAACTTTTTATTTACATATTTTATTCCTGAGATTGACCTCACCTGGGGGCCGCAGTAAAATATATCCGCAGTAAAAGCTATCCGCAGTATCCGCAGTAAAAGCTTGCCAATTAACCCGGTATTCTTCTCTAGGCCAATTACAAATATGCAAAATTTCATTGCAATCCATTGAGTTTTAGTGCCCCCGGACCTCCGAAAGTTTTTGACATTTCACTTTAAGGTCCTAAGCCAATGTTGTACAGGGGCGGATATGTGTGCGTTTCTTTGTTAGGGAGGGGGCAAATCCAATTACAAATTTCCTAAAAGTTCTTGAGCGGGGGGGGGGTGTATCAGGCCATCAGCCATCAACAATAAATTGTTGACCGGGGTAGGGGGTAGAGAGCGCGTCGTCAGGCGCACAGACTCGAACCAGTAACGCGGCGGTTTCACGATTCACGCTCACGACTTTGCAAGAAGGTATGTCGTTGACAGACGCGACTCGCTGATTGGATGAAAGTCACATAGATGAAGCTCGAATAAAAAAAAAACACTATCATAGGCTTGATGTTCCACTGAAAACACAAAAACACTGCTGAGCGGCTGGGGGTCGCCCAGGTGTAGCACGTCAACTCGGATAATAATGATACTTTGACTTTAACTAGACAATAACTTAATTTGCATGAAGTCAGGTGGTAAAATCTGTATCTTTTTCAAATTATACTCGTAAAATGATCCATAAAACATGTGCTGTATGACTTTCGTAGATATTTTGTGTATAGTAACCTCTTGTGACCTGACCTTGACCTTGACCTTTGCCAACAATCTCACTTTTGATCATGCGGGATGTGTACCATACCTTTGAAAGCACTTTGAGTGACTATGGCTGCAATCGAAGGCTTTGGATAGATAGTATGACCCATAAACTAGCCACCCCGTCCTTTGACCTTGAAAATGATTTTGAAGATGACCTTGAGTGTCAAAATGAGTGTCATTTTCGTGAGCAGCGTGCCCCAATTGACCTGTTTTCATATTTGGAAGCTAATTGCTTCCCAACGCTGAATTTGAATCCAAATACGTCGCTAAGTTCACATACACTCTCCCGCCAACTGCCCCCTTAGGCTCCCTTGGTTGCGCCCAGGGGTGGATCCAGGGAGAGGGAAGGGGCCATGCCTTCCCCGAAGGTCCTGAAACTGTTATTTGCTGGGCGGCATGTGACCATCGTTGTCGGTCTGCCCCAAAACCCCAATCATCATCAAACTGTTATTTGCTTTCCCAAAACGGTTGGACGTGCACAGTTGCAGACGGTTGACGACGTGCACCCCCCTCCCGGTCAACAACTTCGTTGCTGACGGCAGATGTTCTGCTACCCCCTGCTCAACATTTTTTTTAGATACCACAAATACACCACTAAATTTGCTACCCCTAAAAAGCTGCTACCACACTTGGAAGCGAATCGCTACTCAACGCTAAATTTGAATCCGAATCCGTTCACGGACCTTAATTGATGTTGATGCTTATCTTTCCCTGGCTGTGCTGCTGTCCTCGAGCCTCGGCCGGGGCAACTTGGAAAACAATGCTTCACCGCATGCATGCTGCATATTTTAACTACGCCATCTCTAACAAAATATATTGCTACAAAAGCAGAACATGCTATGAATTACTGAAATAATTCATTCAATAATTGAATCTGCATGCATGCAGCGATCTCAGTGATCGCCAGTGTACCCGGTGTTACTCGGTGGCTGGTCTGCAGCCGACGTCGCCGCGGTCTCGGCCGGAGTAACGAATCAAACGTCACGTGACCCCCGCGTCGGCGGCGGTGGCGCTGGCCCCTCTCGTGTGAGTGACCCGTCCCCGCGGGTCACTCTCACTAGCGTCTGGAACTCTCCAGCTGTGCACAACAGCCGCTCCCGTCCCCACCCCAACCCACCTCCCAAAGGCATTGTGTGCCGGCCACGCCAGAACCGCCAATCGGAAAGACCATCGTGCGGTTTCGCGGTAATCGGCGGGCGTGCGGGCGGATTCCGCGCAGTGCCGAGGCGGAATGCGGAGTTCCCCGGCCGGCGCTGCCTGTCTGCCGCGGCTGCGTCACCCGCCGCGCATCACCTGGCTGCTGCTGAGACGCTGCTGAGACACTGCTGATACCTGCTGCGGCTGCTGCGGCTGCTGAGACCTGCTGAGACCTGCTGAGGCCTGCTGCTGAGGCGACCGGTCACTGAACATGACGGTGTGACCATCCCGGCACCGGCGTCAGGCGTCACCGCAGCAGAACTGGGGGAGGGCATGGTGACGTGCTCACTGCTCAGTCAGCTCCTAATGCTGTGACAGCAGATCGAGTACGCAGAAGTCGCCGATGGTATGAACTGGAGTAGATAGTTCAGACAGCGTGATTCAGCCAGCCGGGGGTGTTCTGGAACGTTTCTGCAGAGTGACATGATAAGCAGACAGCAGCATGTGTCGCTTGTATTGGCCCGTGTATCAGATCAGATATGAGTCATGACCAGCTGTCCAGCCGCTGGCTGACCTTGCCTTCGCTGACCGCGGCCACATGTGTCTCGCGTTCCAAGAGGCGTGACGAAACACCAGCCCACCTCAATTGGGTCGCCTTTTGCTGTCCGGCGCGGCGACGTGATGGTCGGAGAAGCAGGCGGGGCGGCACTGAGAGATCACTTTCCGAACGGCGCGACCGGCCCCGGAGACTGCCGCCGCCGCCGCCGCCGCCGCCGCCGGGTTGCTAATTGACGGCCATGTGTGGTCCAGACTTCAGCCTATAATGGATCATATACCATTACCAATAAATTTAAACTGAGCTGGAATCGGTTGAAAGGAATAACATGGTGCAGCATGAACACTGAATCTGAAATAGAAGTTAGCGTCTTAAACTGCAGCTAGACACCTTACATAACCGATTTTAATTGGAAGACATTAAAATTTGAAGGTCATTGATTTGATGACCTGGGATGACCTTTGGCTGGGTCATGACCATAATATAGAATGCCTATGCTGTTTGGTTTCATCCCAAATAAGAAACAGGTGACGACAAAGATTTGTATGTTACCATCATTTAACATGGCGTTGAAATTACTATATATGACGCCAGGCCCCAAATTGTCAAAAAATATTCGTTATCAATTTTAGGTATTACAATATTATTTAAGCTTTTATTTGAGTACGAAAACACGCACACACCTTTACTCATTATGAATCTAAAGGTTTTGACCTCTTCTGAGCCTCAATTGCATGAAGTGCACCGCCACCACTGCTGCTGCTGCTGCTGCTGCTGCTGCTGCTGCTGCTGCGCTGCTGTCTTGATGCGGGAATGCTGATGCTGATGCTAACTGATGTGCTGATGATGCTGATGCTGATGCTGATGATGCGATGCTGCATGCTGATGATGCTGATTAATGATGCTGATAATTGATGTGGCAATGACGAATGATGTTACAGCCTGCGCTAAAGATATTTACGACTATAATGATGAATATTGCTGTAGGTAGGAGAAGCAAGCTGTTCTATAAGCGTTTTAAGTGACTGGTTTATGATAGTCTGCTCCAGCTATGACGCTTCTCTGTTTCAAATGTTAAGTGACTTTTGCTTTATTTCTTATTGCTTTATCAGTGTCGACGTGTGCTATTCCAAGATGGTAGTTGATTGAGACAAAATGATGAAACGTTACATGACTTGCATTCTGGGAACCCGAAGTACAGCTAAGGATTAATCTCGGTGACTTTTCCCTGGACTAAACGGCATGTGCTGTGACGTGGTGAAGTCACATTTAGTACCGTTATATAATACATGTTACATAACAACTTGTGCCAAGCTGTCTATAATCTAAGTGACTTAATGAAACATAATGTGCGGAGGAAAATATTAGCGTAAGAAATTACGGGATAGAATACATATTAATCCAAAAATTGCTCGCTCTCAATATCCGTTGCAGCTTGTCGAATCCGAAAATGTTGTAATGTTGTATTTGTATTTGGAAGAAAACAAGTTGACCAAGAACCTGTAATTTGCAGACATTTTGCGATTTAAAATCATGACTTTCTGGAGCCTGATCTAGGCAGGCACAAGCTTGATTAAATAGCCTACAATGAGGTCCATTAATCAATGGTGCTTATATTTGACACAAAACAAATGTGTCAAGGGACTATAGTTATTTTTCGCTATTGACCCCTTTGACTCGACATTAACCTTGGCCTAAAAACAAACTTAGGTCACGCGGCTATTTCATCATACCTTTAGTAGTAGATACCTTTAGTAGATAATCGGTTTACTTCCATATTCCGAAAGCGAATACAATCTGTCATTTCGAATAAATACATTTATTTTTATCTTCTACCAGAGCTTACAGGAAATAGTTCACCTTGTATTGTTTTTGCCAAACACAATTTGATTATATTTAGAAATACAATTTATTTGTATAATGGCAAAAATAGCCATACATCATGTGCTGTGAATGTGCTGTGTGCTGTGCATGTGCTGACTCAGGACAGAAGGACGTAAATTATTGATTTAATCAAAACTGCATGCATACTCTCTAGTCAGCTGGTCATTACGTCACGCGAATGAACTTCGAAAGCAGTCGCGCTCCAGTCAATCACATTCGAAGGTAGTCGAGAACTACAAGCTGATTGGCTGATTGTATGCCTCTGCCCAGGTGTGCGTTATAGTGCTTTGGTATGCGCATTTCTTTGTCAGCCCCTCATTCCTTTCTCAGCCCCACATTCCTTCGACAAAAAGGCAAATATGTTCGTCCGGGAAGTCTTTTCAGCCAATAAAACTTGCAGATAGGGTTGTTTTCAACACGGGCTACAAAACTGCTAACTCAGTTTAAAGCCTTATACTGAAGGTGAACTATTTCCTTTTAAGATAATAGTCAACCTTGAAAGCTGTCTTGAAATTTAACCATTCCTAGTGAAAAGTCCTGTGGGGCTAAAACGGAATCCCCAAAATCCTGCAGGATCCTGTAGGATTTTGTGGACTTCCCTGAAGAAGAAATCCTGAAGGATTTGTATGGGGAACTTTGAAGTCCCACTCAAATGCGTTACAGGATGCTGTAGGATTTCGTGGACTACGAAGTTCTACAGAATTTCTGTTTTTGTGTCTTAAAGCCCCACATAAATGTCCTGTAGAATGTTGTGGACTCCCCTGAAGGACAACGAAATCTTGTATGTTTTTTGAAGTCCCACACAGTTGTCCTACATAATTCTGAAGTCCCACAAAGAGGTCCTACACGATCCTGATGTTAAATATTGCCGTTCTACATGATTCTCAAACACACATAGCATTTTATCAACACTTTACTATCCTACAAATGATTTGCAGCCTCGCACAGATATCCTATATAATTATGTTGCGTTATTGTGTCCGGTGACCATCGCGGTGTCTCTGTCCCTTCTGTCAGTGTGTGCTCTGTCTCTGTCCCTTCTGTCAGTGTGTGCCGGCCAGTGGCCTGGTACTCGGTGGTGTTTGTATGGACGGGCAGAGGGGCCGGGGATAGAGAGGGCTCGGGCTGACGTGCCCCCTCCCTTGTTGCGGAGGGGCACGCCGGCCCGCCGTCCCGAGTCATGTTTAGTCTTTTTCATAAATATATTTATGAAGGTTGTATGTGTAGGTTGTAGATTCCGATTATACAACTTACACATTATCTACGTTTCATAAAGAATTACACACGCCGCGTAAGTATAATTGTAAATGTGCCTACATATTAAATGTTTCTATATTACTATACTATGTTAATATAACTACATAAAACATATATGTGCCTACTACAAACCTACAAACTACACATACAACCGGTGTGTATATTTTTTATGAAAAAGGCTACTGGACGCAGTTTCGGGGTCACCAGGGGGAGCGAGGGGAGCTGTGTGGAGGGACGGTAAGTCGTTGAGCCGGCGTTGCCACGAGAGGTTGCGACTTTCACTGCTGTAAATATACGTTTTATTACAAGCAATTTCGGCACTACGCCAGAAGAAAGCAGTGGAATGGTGAGTGGTGACGCGACCGCCGACCGCAGTGTTCACCGGAGTAGCGCAGCATGTCTCTGGGGTTGAGTTGCGAGGAGTGCCCGGCTACAGCATCATGCTGAACACCAACTCGAGCTGCTAGACGGAGGGCGGCGGAGCAGAGCTGTAGTGACAGCCCCCGGGGCTGTGGTGCGATGCCACAGAAGTGTGCCCTGTGGTGACAGCCGCTGAAGCTGTGGTGAAATGCCACGGAAGGGTGCCCTGCAGTGACAGCCACTGGGCCTGTGCGCGTTTAGAAGTTGCCGCTGGTATAGCGATGGTAGATAGTCATTGTGCACTGTGCAGTGTCGTGTAACATATGTCGAATCGGAATCGATGGGTGATCTATAAAGATCAGGGAAGTGTTGTGTTATTGTGTGCACAGGTGTGTCCCACTGTCTAGTGACCATTGCGATGTCTCTGTCCCTCCTGTCAGCCAGTGCCGGCCAGTGGCCTGGCACCCGGTAGTATTAGTATTGGACACTGTACTGTAAATATATGTTTTATTGTATATGTATTGTTGTATTGTTCCAGACAATGAGTAGCCCTACAGGATTAATCTCCTAGCCCCTCTCCACCCCACCTACTGGATTACGGATGTCCAACAGGGCAGTCCAACAGGATACCAGGGTCCACAGAGGGATTGATCAATCAATCACCCACATTTTTGAAGGATTGATGTGCGAGACTGTTAAGGATTATTGTAGGATCCTATGAAGGATTTCTGTAGGTTCCTGTTAATGATTCCTGTAGGACCCTGTGAAGGATTCCTGTGGGACCCTGTGAAGAATTCCTGTAAGACCCTGTGAAGGATTCCTGTAGGAACTTGTGAAGGATTCCTGTAGAACCATGTGAAGGATTCCTGTAAACCCTGTGAAGGATTCCTATCAGAACCTGTGAAGGATTCCTGCAGGACACTGACGGATTCCTGTAGGACGCTGTGCACAAATTCCTACAGGAATTCTGCAAAAATCCTTGCATCAATTTTCCACAGGAATCTGACAGGAATTTATGTGTTTCCTAAAGGTTCAGCCCTGCAGGACTGATCCATCCAGATTGTCCCACACAATTAATCCATCATTCATTGTGAGGGACAATCTTGCAGAAATCCCGCAGGACTTTTCCACTAGGGACACGAGTTACTTAGAGCTGTAAAAACGAATATGACATTCGTTTGGACGATGGATGGATATCCATCGAAAAATGGGCAAAAATGGTCTCTTTTCTCTTGCATGACAAAACAAAACTTATTTGCAATGTATGACGTCATGCATATGATAGCTTGGATACGAAAGCTGTTGCACACAATAAATACGGACTTAACTCTCGCCCTACGGGAGCTTTTCTCACCTTCGCCCTACGGGGGTCCTAAAAAGACCCCCTGTTAACTTCCAAACTAAGCAGCATAGAGCAACACGGTAAAAACCAGAATGTTGCCTTTTATGTGAGGAATCTAACAGTACCTAATTTTTAGGTTTCAGGTCAACGGGCGACCTTCCAGGTCAAGTGAATGACCCAAAATCGACCACATCCAAAAGTAACGATTTTGCTTTGTCTGCATTCATGATTTTACGGTTATTAAAATCAAATTATTTGGTTAGCGTCAAGTTGTTGGTCGTTGTATTAGCTATCTGACTATACAACGATTTTAATGTCTGGGTTAGTTAATAACCTCTTAGGACACGGAATCCGTCCCCATAGATGAAAATTGCTATAGGCGATTATATTTTTAGCACCAATTTTAGCAGCCTCGACCCGATCACGTCCACAATAGCGATCAGAAAATCTCAAAATCAGAAACAGAAAATTGTAAATAAAAGGGCATTTTCCTAGACCAGTTTTGTCCCAGATTTTTTTTTTGTATCTGGCCCAAAAAAAGTCAGAAAAGGGAATTAAAAAAATGACGTCATGAGTTTTTTATACTTAGTGAGCAATCATGCCGTCAAAATGAGAGATATTGCTTTGAAATTTTGCTTGAGTATTGTCCATCCTCAGTTCTCTCACATGTATTCCGGTTTTTTGAACATCTTTTATTTTTTTGTAGAGATTTTATTTTTATTTTTAGGGATAAAAAAACAAAATTTTATTAATTAGAGATTACCATTTGAAAGAATATGCTGTTTTATATATTTGATGATTTATGTTTGCAATTTGCTGCAAATCTCTATTTTATACCATTTTTCCAATATTTATCACTTTTCCACGTGCATGACGTCACTAAAACGCAATTATTTCCCAAACTTTTCGACCAACTTTAATACAATTTTGACGGAATGCTTATGATGATTTTAAAATCCGTTTATAAAACATTCAGCACGATCGGCTGCATGAGTAAACAGTTATGCAAGACAAACCTCAGGGGGTCACCTTAGGATCCCTGTAGGCCGAGGGTTAATGCATAATATATACGCAGGCTGCTTGTAACGTTAGCAACAGTTATGATCGTTGTGATTGGTACTAATGGCAATTGGTTACAGTTAAGTTTGCGGACAGAAGTTTGCTTATGACGCAATTCTGACGTCCACAGGTATGATGTCATACTACCGCCGAAAATTCCGGGAAATGAAACTTTGTCTTCTAAAAGGGGCCTTTTACTCCTGTATCGAAAGTAAAGACTAGGTATATGTTCACTCAAGCCTGACCAACCTCACAAAGCAAGTTGGTCTGTCACTGGCAAACGGTGAAGCAGCAATTTTTAGTAAAAATTATTTCCTTTATTACCAGTACCTGTTCATCGTAGGTACTGCTTTAACCTCCTCTAAATTCGACTCAGGAAGTCAGCAGTTATCAAAACAGTAGGTACTTAGCGTAGCGAGGTAATTCTTTCGCCACAACCTATTTTTCGATCAGCTCTATAAATCTGCTATCTCAGTTCAAACCCCATGTTTAAAGTGAACTAAATTCCCTTTAACGTAGCATGTGCTCCGTGGGTCTCATCCCAGCTCAATGGACAGGCCGCAGTGACAATAAAGGTTAACTATTCCCTTTAACGTAGCATGTGCTCCGTGGGTCTCATCCCAGCTCAATGGACAGGCCGCAGTGACAAAACCACGTCATCAAGGTCAAGAAACGGTCGATGACCTGGAAGTCAAATCGCTATTCATTCGGAAAGGTTCACGACAAGCATGAATTAAATTGAATGTTGAAGCAGCTCTCCATGTCTTTTCAATGTATGATGTGCATCTCGCTCCTTATACGGGAGCGACGATACGAGAACCACCATGCATGTATTGATGATTTAATTTCCTCAGAACAGCTCCGGCGTCACATCCTATATGAAATAACAAAGATCGGGATCAAATACACAAGGGTCAACGATTGAAGCTCTTCTACAAAAGATCTGAAAACGTGTGTTCAGTGTAATGCCCCCGGCGCTGTAGCCTGTAACAGCTCCAGATGTTGTCAGCTTCTGGATTCTATCGCGCGTCGCGCATGATGCGCTACCAAAACACATAGCAACCATGCAGTTGTGAGAGGACGAGCCAAGCGACCAGCATGCCCAATGCTGCTGCTCTGAGGAGGTCAGTGACACGCCGTAACGAGACCGGAAGAATGCCAGAGCACCAACCAGCGAGGAGCAGCTGATATATCGGACCCAACAATCATCTGCTGCAGTGCCGATTAGTTAGCACCCAGAGATATTTTTCGCATTTCCCTGATAGATAATTTCTCCGGTAAATCAGATTTGCACTGCGGTAATACGATCTGATACCATTATAATTCGATGCATTTCGAGCATGCTCAATAAGGTACGTTGTTTGGTTCTCACTTCCGTTTTCCGCTACCGAGCCGAATTCCAGTGTGCCAATGAGTCAATGCGCACTGCACTTCCAGTGAGTTATAGAACACTGCCCTTCCAGTGTGTCAATTCTTAACAACAGCCCACAATCACAGCACCGCTGATAGACAATGTAGAATCAGCTTAACCACCACCCGCCATAGTACACGATAACAATTAAAATGCGAATCTTACTGCGGCTCATGATATAACCAGTTCATTAAAATGCTGCATCTATGCTTGTGGGGATCCCCCTCCAAGTTTTCGAAAGACGTATCCCAGATTGACTTCCAATGTACCTACTATGCAGAAAGAACACACAATAGCCCCTCGGTCGACCGGGGAAACACTCAAAAGGACCGGCTCACGGTTCCAAATCCCCAGCCGGTCCCCGGGTTTGAACCGAGATGACGTCACCGTCACCCCATCTGCCGATGATGCGTTGTGACGTCATCAATGGAATCCGTCATATCATACTAGGTGACCGGCTGAGATCAGGGCAATAGAACACTGGCTGAGATGGCTTCAGATGGCTGCCGTCAGCCTCAACAGCCTGCGAACGCCGCCACTGACCCAAGCCGGAGACTCGAGCTGCGCCAGCCTCAACAGCCTGCGAACGCCGTCCACTGCACCCCAGCCGGAGACTCGGTGCGCCAGCCTCAACAGCCTGCGGAACGCCGCCAACTGACAAGCCGGAGATCGGCTGTGCCCAGCCTCAACAGCCTGCGACCGCCGCCACTCGACCACCAAGAAGGGAGACTCCGAGCCAGGCACGTAAGCCAGGATTTTGTTCAGGGGGGGGGGGGGGCACGTCGGAAAAAAATCATATTTTGCTCCTAAAATCTCATTCGCTTCTAATGTGAAATCATACATTTTTGGCTCCTCATCCCATATGTGCTGACCGGGGGGGGTAGGGTCGGGTTTCAGAAAATCTCATTCTATCTAGTGTGAATTTTATTTCGCTCAGGGGGGGGGGCATGGCCGACGCCCCCCTCTGGCTACGTCCCTGACTCGAGCTGCGCCAGCCTCAACAGCCGTACTGGCCACAGAGCTGTGCCCCACAGAGGGTCTAAAGATGTCCACACCGACTGTCAAAATCATTCTCAGCTTCACAATCGTCTCGCCTACCACCACAATGCTTCTCAGCTCCAAACTCACCGCATCTACCGTCACGAGCTTTTCAGCTTTCATTATTCAATGCTGCTGTGTCGACAAGGAAACCACAAACACTGATATGACATTATTTTTGTCTGGTTTCAAACCATGTAAACCACAAATGATACCTGAAGGGAACTTCGTGGTCAATAACGTCACAGAAGCGCATATTTACTCCCATATTTCTAAAAAACGACCAGGCTCGGTTTTCTACGTACTTTGACGTCATAAGCATTCTCAAAGGTTCTATAACTAAGATTTCACAACCACATCAATGATCTGCCATCACAACTAACCTATGAATAATTATCTTGCTAATTACCACCAAACCGCAAATTTGTAACATACTATATTCTTACCAACATATTAAAAAATTATTAGGGGCAATTCAAGACAAAAATTGCATGAAAAAGTTGTGTAGTTAAAGAATGGATAATTATACTAAAAGTTGCATACTAAAACATTTTAAAGTATTTTAAAACATTTCGCGCAAAATAGTCCATCGTGAAAACGGCTATTATATCTAATAATTTCATTTTGGTGATCTCCTGACAAGATCACTGTTTGCATTGCGGTTCGCTACATTTCCCAGCTTCCAACTATCATCCTACATGTTACGGTTATGTCTGTTTTTTGGTGAAACAATACGACAAACTAATTGCCACTTGAAAGCACCATCTACTGAGCAGCACCTTAACTACAAATACAGAGGAACATATTCTGCTTTCCAGTGACAGTCTTCGAATAGTGGCTACATTGGAGAACTTTAAAATACCGCAACGTCATGCTCTTACGTTATTAAATTTGCATCCGAGACCAAATGTTATACTTGTAATCTGCTGAAGGGTCTGCAATGCGTGTCTCGAGACAAACACGTTCTCGCTTGGGTTATCAAAAACCCTGATATGGACTCTTATCGAAACCTTCCTAGAATAGGTCTCAAGATGTATTTTCAGTGTACGCTATCTGTTACGTTTCAATAGCACATTGCCACATTCATTTGAGCTGTCAGACCAAGAAACCTTTTGTTATAAGATAGTTTCAAGAATTAGTAGAACAACACCAATTACGTCAAAACAATTACCACTTGTGACTCATAATGCATAGACGATATTCTTACAGATGCTAGCGTTGCATCATTGGCTCAACATAATTACAGGCGACATAAGTGTTTTGTGTTAATAAATAAGTAGGTACTTTTATCTATCGATTGTAGCGATGAACATTGTTTTACACGCAATACAAAATCAAACCCAAATAATTTAATTTGTTTAAAATAAGTTTTGCTAAAAAAATCACATAATCATTCATTTGACAAAACAGAAAGAGAGACGGGAGAGATAGCGGGAGCGAGAGCGAGAGCGAGAGCGAAAGCGGAGAGCGAGAAGCGAGAGAGAGAGAGAGAGAGAGAGAGAGAGAGAGAGAGAGAGAGAGAGAGCGAGAGATGTGAGGACCAGGAAGATGGGAGCCCCTGACACGGCGCCGCGCGGTGCGTGAGGTGTCGTGGCGGCACGGCGCGGCCCTGCAGTGGCCTTGCGTTGAATGTCGTGATTCGTCGGCCGGCCACCGTAAAAGTGGCGGCGCCGGCTGCTGTATTTATGACGCGACCGCCGACCGTCTCGCCTAGTTGTACCCTCGCCGTGACTCCGTCCACAGGTAAGGTCCGCTGCCGCCGCCGCTGCCGCAGACGCCGGTCAGAGCTGACACACACTGAGAGACGGGCCCAGCCGGCGCGCACACACACACATACAATGCTACCAACTACGAATATATTACAGGCACGCTCAAGTGACGACGCCTTTTAATATTTGCTTGCATAGTTATTTTTACTGAGAATATACCCAATTAATTACGTTATAAAGTTGGTTCAATAAAATATACAACATAAATTATTTTACTTCAATTCAACTTCAGTATAATTTGTAAAACGCAATTGAAGCACCACTTCGAAGTTATATTATTGCTTTTTTCATTGAGTGATTCGCTAAAAAGGTATGGGACATTGTTTATGCAAATCTGCTCGGTATCTGTATTTGTATAAATTTTGAACGACAGCAATTTAGAAACAAACCGGCTACATGGTTTATAAGTTTTGCTGGTTTGTTTTGCCCTTTGTCTTTTGAGCTATTGATGATTTTTACTTATTTTTCTTGGATTTTAATAATAAATTTATTGCTTCTCCCAGAGACATGATTTATGATTTAGCAATTTAGCAGCAGGCAGTCTAAAAGGTCACAACAGGCAACATGATTTTTTTTTTCTATCATTCTATTTGAAATTACTTGTCCAAATTATCATTGCTTTTAAATAAAGACGTCCTTGAAAATATTTCATATTTACGTCTGCTTTTGTTAATTTTAATGATTTTTTACCACAATGGTTTTTATTGATATTTTTCAGAAGATTATCTCCTAACTGTGCCACATTAAACGACATTATAGTCCGGGAAAAACAATCCAATAAATGAAAACTTCGAAATTAGTCGGAAGAAAATATCAAATGTAGCTAATTTAATATTTGAACGTGAAGCACAAAACCAAACCACATTTTTTGTATTTAGTATTACACTTATTTTATTTGTTAATGTCTTTCTAAATAATCTGCAAAGGATAAATGATCAGTTTCACCACACCGAGCCGCGAGTTCAATGGGTTTCAGCTGAGCATGGCCCACACGGGCGCTGCGGGGACTGCAATGCACAGTGGAGACTGCAATGGCCTAACTCCCGCATAGGAGCGTAACCCGCAACAGCGCGCGTGCCACACTACGCGCCATTAAGACAGCAACGATTGCTCGTGATACCCGCATAGCATGACACCGCTCCCGTTTTATACCCAGGTGGTTTCACGCCTGTGTGAATTCACCTTTCATATATTATCGTGAATAGTTGAATAAGCAGAAACATGCCAAGGAGTCCGCTAACTTTGGCTAGTTTTATGTTAAAGCTTTCGATTCATCTATGTTCGCATCAACCTTTTTTAGGTTACTGGTCATCATCCCATTGAGGAAAAAGGAAGGAAAACTTAGCTATGATGGGAAAAGAGTGATGCATTTCTGTCTCAAAAATGCACAGAATGCACAGATTGCGTCCTTAGCACAGCGGCTGTCGCCTGCCTCTCTGTCATGTTAGAGGGAATAGTTCACCTTTAAGGGCTTTGAACTGAGATTGCAGGTTTGTATAGAGCACATCGAAACATGGGTTGTGATGAAATAATTACCTCGCTACCCTAAGTAGTTTCGACACAGGACTAATAAGCCCGATTTAGAAGAAGAAGTTTCGGGGCACGAAAAACTGCCGCGTGACCCGAAACCGCCCCGAAACTTATTTTAAAAGAAGCCCACTAGTCCTGTGCCGAAGTTACTTAGAGTTACTCACAGTTGGGAGTTACTCAGTTACTCACAGAGAGTTACTCGAAGTTACTCAGTTAGAATTACTCACAGTTAGTTACTCGAAATTACGACTACCGACGAAGTTTCGGGGAAATGAAACGTCTTCTAAAAGGGCCCACTAGTCCTGTGTCGAAACTTCTTAACGTAGCGAGTTTATTCTTCAGCCAAAACTCATTTGTTATCTGTTCGACAAGTCTGTTATCTCAGTTCAAAACCACATGTTTACGGTGAGCACAGAATGTTAAAGATAACTAATTAACAGACTGGACTCTGAGCGGGAATCCTCGCCGAACACATGACCTTACAGCTGCAGGTGCATCTGGTGGGGTTCAGTATACGTGGCCTTACAGCTGCAGGTGCCAGCATCTGGTGGGTTCAGTACACGTGGCCTTACAAGGACTGCAGGTGCATCTGGTGGGGTTCAGTATCGTGGCCCTACAGCTGCCAGGTCATTCTGTGGTCAAGTATACGTTGCCTACAGCTGCAGGTGCCAGCATTCTGGTGGGTTCAGATACGTGGCCTTACAGCTGCAGGGTGCCAGCATCTGGTGTCAGTATACGTGGCTTTACAGCTGCAGTGCATCTGGTGGGGTTCAGTATACGTGGCCTTACAGCTGCAGGTGCCAGCATCTGGTGGTTACATACGTGGCTACGCTGCAGTGCCAGCATCTGTGGGGTTCAGTTTACGTGGCCTTACGTGCAGGTGCATCTGGTGGGAGTTCAGTACACGTGGCCTTACGCTGGCAGGTGCATCTGGTGGGGTTCAGTACACGTGACCTTACAGCTGCAGGTGCCAGCATCTGGTGGGGTTCAGTACACGTGGCCTTACAGCTGCAGGTGCCAGCATCTGGTGGGTTCAGTTATACGTGGCCTACAGCGCAGGTGCATCTGGTGGGGTTTAGTACAGGACCTTACAGCTGCAGGTGCAATCTGTGGGGTTTAGGACACGTGACCTTAAGCTGCAGTGCCGCATCTGGTGGGGTTCAGTATACGTGACCTTACGCTGAGGTGCCAGCGATCTGGTGGGGTTCGTATACGTGGCCTTACAGCTGCCAGGTTGCCAGCATTTCTGGTGGGTTCAGTTAACGTGTTGGCCTTACAGCTGAGTGCAGCTGGTTGGGTTCAGTATTACGTGACCTTAAGCTGCAGGATGCCAGCATTCTGGTGGGTCAGTCAACGTGCCTTACAGCTGCAGGTGCATTGGTGGGTCTATACGTGACCTTACAGCTGCAGGTGGGCATCTGGTGGGGTTCAGTATACGTTGACCTACAGTGCAGGTGCTCTGTGGTTCAGTTACTGGCTTACGCTTGCAGTGCATCTGGTGGGGTTCAGTATACGTGGCCTTACAGCTTGCAGGTGCGCATCTGGTTGGCGGTTCAGTATACGTGGCCTTTACAGCGCAGGTGCATCTGGTGGGTTTCAGTATACCGTGACCTTACAGCTGCAAGGTGCATGCTGGTTGGGGTTCAGTATCGGACTTACAGCTGAGGTGCATTGGTGGGTTCAGGTTACGTGGCGTACAGCGGCGGGCATCTGGTGGGTCAGTATACGTGGCTTACAGCTGCAGGTGGCATCTGGTGGGTCAGTACACGTGGCTTACACGTGCAGGTGCACGTGGGGTTCAGTATACGTGGGCCTTACAGCGCAGTGCATTGGTGGGGTTCAGTATCGTGCGTACAGCTGCAGGTGCCAGCATCTGGTGGGGTTCAGTATACGTGGCCTTTACAGCTGCAGGTGCTCGGATCTGGTGGGGTTCAGGTATACGTGACCTACAAAGCTGCAGGTTGCAGCATCTGTGGGGTCAGTTATTAACGTTGCCTACAGCTGCAAAGGGCAGCATCTGGTGGGGTTCAGTATACGTGACCTTACGCTGCAGGTGTCCAGCATTCTGGTGGGGTTCAGTATAGTGGCCTTACAGCTGCAGGTGATCGGGGTCAGTCACTGAACCTTACCAGGGCTGCCAGGATGCCAGCATTACTTTGCTGGGCTTCAGTACACGTGGCCTTACAAGCTGCAGGTCCAGGATCTGGTGGGTTCACGTAGTTGAACGGGGTAGGGAAGCGGGTCGGGAGGGGGGGGTACATTAGCCGATGTCCGCCAGCCGGTTGGTGAGTATGCTCGCTCTACTGGCGCCGGGCCGGGCCGGGCCGGCCTGTCGAGGTCTAATCCAGCCCAGCCGGACAGCCGTCTGCTAGTGTTCTCAGAAACACCAGCCTATCCTCACCTCAACTAGCGGAACAATTCAAGGCTGGGTGTGTGGGCGTTAATCTTCCCACTTACAAGAAATATGTGTCTGCTTATTAGCAGTGATTCAATTACTTCCCTGTGGTTATGAGCGTTTTCCTGGACAGCCCTGATGGTGATATTTATTCGACTTGGACGTGTCATGATATTTAGCGATAGCGAATAAGCCGGGCAGTCTCAGTGAAGATCAAGGCCACTTGCTACTTGAGCTCCCATGTTCTGTCAAGTGTCTGGGACAGTCCAGCAGGCAAATCAGCCAGGTAGGAGCAGAACTGACTGACTGGTCAATTAGCCGTTCGTGCGGCGCTCCAAGGCCACATGGACTTAGAGCCGCCTCTTATGGACAGGATAAGCGCATAGGGCAGTCTTCGAAGCCGCACCGTCTGGTATGGTATGCCCCCCGTCATTGATCCTCCATGCTGCTAGTCCCTCATATCGCTGTCAGTCCCTCATATCGCTGTCAGTCCCTCATATCGCTGTTAGTCCCTCATATCGCTGTCAGTCCCTCATATTGCTGTTAGTCCCTCATATCGCTGTTAGTCCCTCATATCGCTGTTCTTGTTGCCTTTTCTTTTCTGCAGCATGTGTAATATTAATTGATTTTGAATTAGCATCGCGTAAAGCATTATCAACAGCGTAAACATGAAGCTTTTCACGGCTTAGACGCTAGTATATTGAGGCTTGTTTAATACCATTCCACCGAACAGGATAAAATTGTGTAGTTGCTTATTCACGCCTGTAAGCACCAGCATGCCCGTGCATCAGACTCGTGAGCCATCCATTCAGGGCTGTCCAGGGCTGAGAGGAGCCGGACAGACTCGTGAGCCGTCCGTCCAGGGCTGAGAGGAGCTGGACAGACTCGTGAGTCATCTGTCCAGGGCTGAGAAGAGCCGGACAGACTCGTGAGCCGTCCATCCA